>CM053792.1:690221136-690418636 GCA_028749045.1 Cupressus sempervirens | reverse complement strand
GTATCAGCCAATTTTACCCTTCAGCCCTTACTTTTTGTGAAGATAGTAGCGAAGTGGACACTTTCCCCATCACAATTTCCTCCCCGGTTAAAGAAAAATGTAATGTTTTTACTAACCCTCAAGTTTTGCAGGATGAAAATCAATTGACAAAGACTAATGAGGGACCTGGAAAGGTTATTAAGGATAGAAACGAAAAAGAGGAGGAACGAAATGAAAAGACTGCATCACTGGAAAAAAAGAGTCAAAACCTTGGAGGAGGGATTTCATACTTTTTCTAAATTTGCACTGAAGGTCACTCATGTGGTGACTACCACCCTCCAATTGCTGGCACATGAGAAGGATGATTCGAGGATGGACATGGAAGATAATAAGCTCCTCTACAAGTTTCTTGCTGATGACTGGGCCCAGGTCCTTCTGGTTGGGAAAGGAAAAGAAAAAACTTGACTGTTTTTAAGGGATTTAAGGATCCTAGTTTTTTGTTTGTTTTCTATCGCAACATAGTTGCTAGTTCACAGTTGTTACTAAGACTGGGTTGGCATGTTTGAGCCAACAATTTTTTATTCGGAACTTTATAGTTTGTTTAGTACTGTAGTTTTTGGCTACTGTGTTTGGTTATACGTTCCTGAACATTAGTTGGTTAGATTATTTTAGACTTCTACTAGTTTTGCTTCCTTATTACTGGTGCTTTTTAGTTGATATTGTCCATGTGGTTGGGTTGCACCTTGTTATTTCTGTAGGTATTTGCTAGTAGTGTGTTGGTTACCAGCTTTTTTTGTAAGGGTCGACCCCCTTGTTTTGGTCGCTTTATATTTCAAAAACAATCATTCTTAGAATGCATGAAGCCTATTGAAGCAAGTTTCAATCATTTATGACTAAGAAATTCATTTTTATTTTATCGAGTTTCTATTATGTTGTTGTAAATATAATTTCTGCTACATGGTTTCCTTAATTAGACACCCCATTTATGATTGAATCGTGTCCATTCCTCTCTTTAGACTAGAAGCTATGATTTACTCTAATATGTTTGTGTAGATTCAAGTGCCAGCAGAAATCGTTGCACTTGAGGCTGCCCATTTGTAGAAGCTCTTAGACCACTAGGGTGGCACTTCTTATGCTCTTCTCTCTTCCCCTCCTTAACCATGTCAATGAGGTCACAACTAGTTTATCAAATGAAACCATTGTTCTAAGTTATGTGACTCTTGACCCCACAAAAATAGATATAATAGTGCTCATAACTAGTCCCAACCCTTATGACTACATTTTGCCTTTTCTCACATATTTGGTGCTCCTAATTGACTAGACTTTGGTAAGATTTCTTGATTAAAACTAGACGTTGATACAAGGTGTGCTCAAATACCTTTTGAGATTTTACCAAGAAAGAAAGTATAATTTAGCTAGTATACTTTTTTTTTTTTTTATTGGTAAGAGGCCGAAGCCAAGGTTAATTATTATTTGTTGTGATTCATTATTTTGATTATTAGTTAACCTTGAGTAGATTTGAACCCAAGACCTCCCAATCAAGAGACTCACAATTTACCATTGTGTTGTAGGCTCTTGCCTAATTTAGCTAGTCTACTTTTAGTTCTATATTAAGAAAATTTGAAAAAAAATGATAAATCTGTATTAAACTCTATAGAACAATTAAATCCTAACCTTTAATATTTAGATTTTTTTTATTGTTACATTTTCCAAGATCTTGTACTCTCTTATCTTATTAAACTTTAAAATATAAATATTAAATTGTTTTTTGTTTTTTATATAATTTATTATTATTATTTATAGTCGATAATAGAGGAAAACAGCTATAAGTTTTATATAAAATGAGAGAATTGGGAACTATGGTCTTGCGAGGAAGCGTGAAGGTGTGATCCGTCAAAAACCGTGGGCGGGAAAGTTGTTGCCTTTGATAATTTTCTCTCTGCTTTTGACTCCTATATATCCGAAATGCACGCGTCAGATTTAAAAAGATGACTAGTCTTTTCAACCTTTATAAATATGATATTGGAGTTAAATGGCACGTGCAATTTATTTTTCCGATTAGTTTTGTAGGACGCCATAAGGTCAAGGCGCATTCACACCATTTTATCTTCTTCAAAATTAGATATATTTTATTTTACTATAACTAGTTTTGGCGGGCTTGTACTTCAAGGATTCTCTTTTCATCGCTTCAGTTGTGATTTTCTTCAATGAGAGTGGTTTCAACCATTTTAATTATTGTATTTCCATTGAATGGCTAGTAGATGAGTTAGATAAAAGTTTTAAAAACAATGTCAATTGATTTTTTTAAAGTGTAATTTAAATAGGTTTAACTTATATGTATTACAACTTTGTGTCTTATTTAAACTTTAAGTCCCCTAAATGGGTAAGTACACAAAGATGGGTGACCAAAAAGTTGTAACTTTTTGGTTTTTCCCCATCTTTGCTAAAGGGCGTACACCATATGGCTTGCATTTCCCAAGCCTCAAACTTGGACAATGAAAATCATAAGGCGTATGCTAAATAGGACGTACACACTATTTGGCCCCATTTTAAAACACCATAACATTGTTTTAAAATGCCTATTTTGGATATGTGCAGGGTCACGGTGTGCCAAAAAGTGGCGATGTGAAAAAAGTGGAGTTTGAAAATGTCTAAAAGCGTTTCAAAATCCGCTTGACCTTTTTCCACCCATCTTGATACCAAGGCTAAAAAGTTTGAGCCAAGTCTTTTCAGGTATTCAATCGGTTATCTGGTATCCGATATGAAATCGAATACACGAAACCTGTGACAGATTTTTTTTTAAAAACTCGAGAGCTATTTTACATTGCGTTTTTTTGGGTTTTATTATTGTGCTCCATTTAGGTATTGAATTTTCGAATGGGTATCGGAAAAAGTAAAGTTTTTATTTTGTATTTTTTTAATGATTTGAATGAATATTATTATAAATTAGTTATTTTAAATAGACTTTGTTAAAAATTAGGTATTTTTAATACTACTTTCTCCATTGATTATACTGATGAGCTCAGTAGACTTTGCTAAGCTCGTTTTACACTACACACTGCCTATGATGCTCGGTAGCAACTGTGAAGCATGACTCACACTACATCTTATTTCAGATGTTGGTAAACACTGCGAAGCTCAGGAGACTCTTCTTTCTACATATGAAGCTTGGTAGCAATGTAAACAACTAACTTACTATTAAGTCACTAATTGAAAAATTATTTGGCCTTAATGTCAACATAGACATGGGCATATCCTGAAGCATTCAAAAGGCAATGTGTACAATTAGAATTGCAATCAGGTTAATGATTTGATTATACATAAGTCAACAGTGTTTATCATAGTCACACCACAAAAGGAGGTTTGAGTAGGCCATTCGTGTGATGGAAAAGACTGATAGATGGTAGCCAAGACCACAAATTCTACCTTTCATATTTTTGATAGAATTCCTTGGATAATTATGTTAGTGTCAGATTGGTTTTGACAATTGATTGTCAACACACTTAAGAAATTTCTAAGTTGATGTTGAGTATAATATAGGTACCAAGCTATAGTATGTGCCGAGCCAAAAATTCAATAGGTGCCGAGTTATTCAAGTGTCAAGCAAGTTTCAAGTATCGAGTGACAATTGATGCCAAGCCAATATACGTGTCGAGTTAGTATAGGTGTCGAGAAAGACAAAGTTACTATAGGAGCCGAGCAAGACAGAGTTACTATAGGAGTCGAGCAAGACAGAATTCCTATATGTGTCAAGCATCAACAATTAGTAAGTGTCAAGTAACATAGAATCAACATAAGAGTTTGTGCCTTCACAAACTCAGATGTAAACCATTTTTGAGCCAACTCAAGATGAATCTTGAAGGATCTAAAAGATAAGATTGAATTTATTACATTCCCTATATAATTAGCATGCAACCAATCAAGAAAATGGAGAGAACATGCAACCAATCAAAAAAATGAAAGAATTGAGCGAGAAAGATGGATGAATCTCAATCGTAGATTCATACCTAACTCTAAGTCTTGAAACCTTTTTAAGGAGGATGAAAAACCCAAAATCCAGTGTTGTGTGGATTGTATAGAATGCATGAGAGAATGCTAGTGAAGTTTTGAAGGAAAGGAAAGGGCTATGAAGACTTAGTGGAAGAGCAGCATGGCAGAATCAATTGGTCAAGAACAGAGTATCAGCACTATGAGCAGAGTTATATCAGATAAAGAGGGATCATATCAGATTGGATAGAACAAGGATTTGGAATCAATAATTGAAGATTGTAAGGCATCAAGTCAACACATTCTACTATACTTTCTTGCCATTGTATTAGGAGAATGAAAATCCTATGATGATAGGTTGGTTTAACAACCATCTTATAAAACCTTTAATAGGGTAACATTCCAAGTGAATGTTTGTAAATCCTTTAGATAGGTCACTTTTAACAAGGTGTAGAGCCTTTAACAGGGCAGGCCTTTCACAGGGCAGACCATTGATGGTGGTCAAACTTTGTAACCTTGACAAGTTACATATTGCTGTAGTGATAAATTGTGGGTGTCATCCCCACCCCAGTTTTACCTTGTCATTTTGGAGGGTTTCTGGTGATCAAATATTGTGTTATCTATTTTCATGCATGTATTTACTTTCATGTTAATTAGATGTGTTAGATGCATATGATTGATTTCAGTTAAATAAGTTTTAGAGGATAGAGCTTGGTATTTCTGATTCACCCCCCTGCCCCAGAAGTATTCTTCCCACTTGTAAATTCCAACAATTGGTATCAGAGCTGAGTTCTCACAAGGAGAAGCCTTACAGCTTGGAGAAAAAGATCTGGAAATGGATGTCTACAAACTTGGGAAGATCATAGAGAACCAGGAGATTGAGATACATCTAATTCTACATTCTCTGGAAGAAGCTAGGGAGGAGTTGAGGAAATCCTTAAAGAGAAGAAAAGAGATTGCTATAGCTATGTATCTAGCTAAGAATGATACACAGTACAAGGAGATTGACACCTCAAAAGTGTTTGCCAATGGAGAATCCAAGGAGTTCAATGCAGCAATAGTAGACCTAATGGAGAAGAATAGAGCTCAAGCAAAAGAGATCAAAACTCTCAAAATTGAACAAGAATCTCAAGCCATGATGCTTTGTGAAGTGACTAAATAGAAGAAAAGATCCATTGAAGATAAGGCTATAATAGAAGATGAAAAGAGAAACCTTGCCAACAGATTGGAGGAAAATTCAATTAAGCTTGCAAGAATTTACAACATGTAGCTAAACACCCTAAGCTAGATAATGAATGCATATCATGAGTTGAATGTCAAGGACATTGAGATCTCCACACTAAAGATGCAAAATGAACAACTACAAAATGACTTGAGAAGAGAAAAGGAGATTGAAGAAAGCTTCAACAAACCTAATGAAGCCATCAAGTATTTTGAATAGCTACTGAAATCATCAAGATCCAGTAATGACACTTCAGGATTGGGATACACCAGCACTGAAAAAGGAGAGTCATCCAAGACTGCAGAAGAAAGAAGTGGCAAAGGTAAGAATACTAAACCCACTTGTCATTTTTGTGGTAAAAAGGGACATACCTCTAATGTGTGTAGGAGCAAGAATGCTAATCAGCATGACAAACCTAAAAACATGGGTCACTATCACAAATGCAACAAGCAAGGACATCAGACACATACTACAGGAATGGAACCATTAGAACACCAAGATTTGAAGGTCATTGCTACAATTGCAAGAAATATGGACATAGATCTTTTGAGTGTAGATCAAAGCCTATGTGGACACCTAATCAACCAGCAAGGTCAAATAATCATGGACATCACTACAATTGGGACTACAACACTAGGCAGAGTTGTCACTACTGTCAAGAGTATGGACACATCCCTGAAAATTGCATAAAACCCATTTTAGTGGAAACTACAACAGATGGTTCAGCCAAACTACATGCTTCAGTTGTTTGAGGATTGGACACATCAACAGAAATTGCGCAACAAGGTCAAAGACACCTAACTCAAAGTTCAACAAAGGAAAAGAAAAGGTAGAAGTTGAATACATCAAAGGAGAGATGAATAAAACATGGAAGAAGAAAGATGAAAGTAGCACATCCAATGGAGGGTCACTTCACCTAAAGGGTCAAGTGGTCAGACTTCATCCAACTAAGCAAAGAAAGGAATGTGGAACTAATATACAAAGCTTAATCATACATCAGTTCCAAGACAAGTAAGTACTGAAAAAGATAGATCAACATGAATAGAGATGCAAAGTTAAAACTTCAAGTTTTCACAAGTGTTGTCGAGTAAGGAAGGTTGCCTTTAGATGCCGAGTAAAGAACAAGTACATGCCGAGATGTTTTCTAAAGTTAGTAGAAGTTGAGTGATTAGTTGTAGCCAAGTTAGTAGTGGATGTTGAGTGAAAGGAAATTTGTATTGAAGCCAAGTAAGGGAAACTCTAGTGTATGCCAAGTATTGGAAAGACAATGGAAGCCGAGTAAAGAAGAATTGCTTAAGGAGCTGAGTGGATAGTTGTAAACACACTAAGCATTAAATGCTATAAAACAAGGATATATGATTGTATTTTGAATCATTTTTCACCATCACGAGCAAAGAGAAAAAGACAAGAAGAGCGCATAACGATTTACAAGCAGAGTTTGAAGCATTTGAGCAGATTTTTACAACGATTCAACACAGTTTCAAGGACTCAAGGTATTTATACTTGTGCCAAGCTATACAATTTTGAAATTTCTTCATGTTTAAACCCTAGTTTGAAGAAATTGCCTCCAACTCGAGAAAACCTCAGGATAAAGAGCTGTTTGAATTTTAGTTAGTGTCAAATTAAGTTAAACAACCCAATTTTTGACCTATCCCTAAAGTTGCGTATAAGAAGGACCTTGCCAGAGCCCTATACATAATTCCTCCTAAGGTTGTAATGGTTCAAGATGTTAGGAAATGTTAAAACTACAAAATAGGTGCTATTGGAGACATGGAAATCAAGGAGGCATACAATAAATTGTGTGAAAATGGGGTCTTGAAAGAAGAGTTCCAAATCATTGAGAAGAAGGGCTTAACTTGTACCCTAGATTTTCCTACCATGTTTAAGATTGAATGGATTAGAATTGTGTTAAGTAGAATACATGATGGTAGTTTTTAGTTAGAAGATGGGCCAGTTAAAATATCAAAAATGATTATTCATAGAGTAAGAGGGTACCCAACCCTAGAACGGCCCTAAACATTGAGGAGTGACTCCAAAGAAGCTATTGAGAAGAATACTGGAGCCAAGTGGAACAAGAGAGGCATTCCCATTGATACTATTAAGGATCCTCTTGTTGATTTTGCTATCAGAGTCATATCTCATAAATTCTACCAATCTTGCAAACTCAACATTGTTCCTTGTATTGCAATAGATGTCGATTATAAACTTGTTAAAAAGGATCATACTTATGATCTAGCTGAACTGTAATTACAAAAAAGCAATGAAAACTTGGGAGCTATAAGAAGAACAAAGGGAGCTCAATGTAAATTTGGAGCAATTTTGATATGTATATACTTCTATGTACATCATGAATTCCCCTCTTGCAGAAAGATAAGCTGGAAAACTAACCGGTCTATAGTAGCCCACATAAATGAATACATAAAACAAATGGGAGCCAATTTTGAGACTATCATGACCAGTTATTTTGAAGATTTCAAAAAATCAATGAAATGGAGACTTAGGATTCCAGTCTCACTTGTGGAGTAGCATATAAATGATATTTTTTTCTTGTTGATATTGATTACACCTACATCCAAGCAGCCATACCAAGGGTAATATGGCTTAGACCACTTGGTTATGAGATAAATATTGATGAGGCATATGCAACAATTATAGCATTTCTTGCAGAAGAAGTAGATAAGAGTGCCCCACACTTTGACACATATGATGTAGTAAGATCCAAGGTGGATATGGAGCTGAAAATTGCTTCTACATTGAAGAAAAAGGACAAATTAGTGAAGAAACTCAAGGCTAAATTTGGTGAAGGCTTAGCAGAGGCAGAAGAAGAAGAAGAAGAAGAAGGAGAAGGAGAAGGAGAAGAGGAAAAAGAGCAAGGACCACTTGCATTAACCCAAGGTATGGGTGAAGATGCCAAAGAACAAGAAGGTGTCAAGGAAGAAGAAGAAGAACCTAAGGTAGAGCCCAAGAAGAGGAAAGCACAAAAACAACCTGCTGAATAGCTTAAAGGAAAGAAGAAAGCTAAGCCTAGCCCAACAAAACCTACCACTAAGGAAGATACAAGGGCTACAACAAAGGTAGCCAAGGAACAAGAAAAGAAGAAATCCACTAAATAGGGAGGACCAGTAGAGAAGAAGCAGAGGAGAAAGTATGTGGCACCTCCAAAATTAGATGAGGAGAGGACAAAGTCTAATGCCAATGGATGGTTCAGAATGGTAAGTCGCACCACTAAATCTAATTTAGAAAAAAATCGTGACAATATTAGGGACAATGCAGACTTGTCAGGACTCAAAGGTATTAACTTCAATAATTTGACAAGAGAGGAGCAAAACATGGTGGAAAAATCAATATACACCATGATGGAAAAGTTCAAGAATACTCCACTTGAATTGGATAATACTATGCCTAAGGAGTTATATTCCATTATAGAAAATAAATGGCATTATTGCCTAAATATGGAGAAGAAAATAAGAGAGTCAACGTTGGCTCGTGTGATGCCTGAACTCACAAAAGGCCAAATAAGTAAGGCTAATAAGAAGCATGGGAGAAAATTTGAACCCAAATATAGAGCATTTAGTATTTTACAAAATAAAATTGAAGATTATGTGAAGAAGTCCACTTTAATGTGGAAAGTAATTTATGGGCTCACAACTATAAAGGAAGGACAAGAAGATCCCTTTGAGGGAAGGAATAATGATGATGAAGAAGAGGAAAATGATAAGGAGGAGGAAACAGAGAAAGATAAAGAAAATGTTACATTGGAGAAAGACACACAAGAAAGTGAAAAGGCAACTACTGAGGAGTAGCAACAAGAATAGAGTGTGTAAGACACACAAATGCCACCACCAAGTCCTCCACATGTAACACCCACACCTACAAAGGAAATAATTGCAAAGGATGTTCCTAACACCTCTGGTTAGAACATCAACCCATTGACTGCAAAGGATCTTGGAAAGATCCTTCACCAGACTACTTTGCAAGCACAGCTATGTACCAATCCAGTTTTGGTGAGTGTGGAGGAACTACAAAAGATAGTAGCTAAGATTACAAAGGAAAAGGTGAATCCACAAGAACCACCTTCACATACTCCAACAACTACAAGTGGACAACCACAAGAGCAAGCAACACAAGATGCATCAACTAGGGTTGATTCCACAGTCACTATTACTTCAACTACTAAGGAGCAAGAAAAGGAGCAAATAGGATAGAAGGATATCTCTATTCCTATAGCACAAAGTCAAGGTGCACTCCCTCAGATCATTATAACTGATCAAGGCAGAACTAAAGAAGACAAGGAAGAGAGCCCTAAGGAAAAGGAACAAGAGGCAATTCAAACATTGATAAATTTTCCTACTACAAGGACTCCCACTAGAACAACATAGTAGTTGAGCATTGATGCAATACCATTGCAAATATTAGCACTAGGCTCAAGCTCTACCAAGGTAGCAAGGGTACTTCACTATGAAGACCCTACACTTGGTGAGGAGATAGTTATTCCAAGATATGACTATAAAACTATGAGTATTGATCATATTAATGAAGTGCAAGAGGCACTAGAAAAGAAGAAGAAACAAGAGATACTCAGGAATGAGTATAAGAAAAGGCAAGCATTGATAGAAATTAAGGACATCTTTCTAGATGCATTCAGCTTGCAAGTACCTGATGAGACAAAGCCCATAATGGAGCAATTATCCAACATGGTGGACCAGGTATAGAATAAAGACCTAGACACCAATGCCAAATTGCTTGAATGGTCTGAAAAGAAATTCTAGATGAAGGTAAATGAGAAAATATCTAGTGAAATAGCACTTTCTCAAGTAGAGCTGGCAAAGAAGATAGAAAAGGTAAAAGCAGTACTTGAGAATATATTGTCACTATACTCCAAACTATGTGATTCCTCATACTTCACACAAGAGACCAACTAGAGGATATTGAGCTTGGAGAGGAACCTAAAAGTATTTAGCATGCAACTACCAAATGATCCAGCTCAAAGTGAGAAGCATTTTGCTACAAAGTTTCACACACAAAAGGAATTAGATGTACTCACAATAGATGAGGCAAACACCAAGGCCAAGCTAATACAAATTCAGTCTACCATAACCCCTCATATGGAAGTTTTGCATAAAGAAATGGCCTATGCAGAGAATTTCTTGAAGAAAGATCCCAATATTTCTACATTGGAAGGCCTAGTATACCTTGTAGCAGAGACAACCATCCAACTTAAAGCACTAGAAATTACATTGGACAATTGGAATGCTGCTCTAAAGATTATAATGGAGGTAAACAAATCCTTTTTGGCTAAGTGTTCAATTAATTCATAGAACCCTTTGATGTAAGTATCAGAAAAGGGGGAGATAATAAAATTTTGAGGAGATATCCAAAATGGGGAGATACAATAAAAAGGGGAGATAATAAAATTTTGAATTTTGAGGATAAGATAAAACTAAGGGAGAGATAAGGAGATAAAGCCAAAATGTTGCAAAAACTGCAAGGGAAGATATGCAAGAGGGGGAGTAAAAATGGAGCAGACAGAAACAGGACAGATAAAGGAAGGAATGACAAGGCTGAGATAAAGAGTATTAGAATAATCAGCATGAGACAAATCCAACATAAGGAGTTTTGAATATAGAAATGGCACATCAACTCAAGGGGAGTTACAATTTTTGAGTATATAGTCTTCTACAAAATTTTGAACAAGTTTTTGAAGTTTTGTACATATGGAAAACAAGATGTATATTATACTCATAGAGATCAGATTCATAAGTTTAGTTAAGTGTCTTTGACACTCATGTCAAAGGGGGAGATTGTTGGTCTTAGATTGGTTTTGATAATTGAGTGTCAACACACTTAAGAAATTTCTAAGTTGATGTTGAGTATAATATAGGTGTTGAGCTACAGAATGTGCTAAGCCATAAATTCAACAGGTGCTGAGTTATTCAAGTGTTGAGCAAGTTTCAAGTGCTGAGTGACAATTGATGCCAAGCCAGTATATGTGTCGAGTCAGTATAGGTGCCAAGAAAGATAGATTTACTATAGGAGATGAGCAAGACAGAGTTACTATAGGAGTCGAGCAAGACAAAGTTACTATAGGAGTCGAGCAAGACATAATTCCTATATGTGTTGAGCATCAATAATCAGTAAGTGTCAAGTAACACATAATCAACATAAGAGTTTGTGCCTTCACAAACTCGTATGTAAACCATTTTTGAGCTAACTCAAGATGAATCTCGAAGGATCTAAAAGATAAGATCGAATCTATTACATTCCCTATGTAATCAGCATGCAACCAATCAAGAAAATGGAGAGAACATGCAATCAATCAAAAAAATGAAAGAATTGAGCAAGAAACATGGATGAATCTCGATCATAGATTCATAACTAACCCTAAGTCTTGAAACCTTTTTAAGGAGGATGAAAACCCCAAAATTTAGTGTCATGTGGATTGTATGGAATGCATGAGAGAATGCTAGAAAAGTTTTGAAGGAAAGAAAAGGGTTATGAAGACTTAGTGGAAGAGCAACATTGTAGAATCAGTTGGTCAAGAACAGAGTATCATCACTACAAGTAGAGTTATATCAGATCAATAGGGATCATATCAGGTTGGACAGAACAAGGATCTGGAATCAGCAATTGAAGATTGTAAGTCATCAGGTCAACACATTCTACTATACTTTCTAGCCATTGTATTAGGAGAATGAAAATCCTATGATGATAGGTTGGTTTAACAACCATTTTGTAGAACCTTTAACAAGGTAACATTCCAAGTGAATGTTTGTAAATCCTTTAGATAGGTCATTTTTGAGAGGGTGTAGAGCCTTTAACAGGGTAGGCCTTTCACAAAGAAAACCATTTATGGTGGTCAAACTTTGTAACCTTAACGAGTTACATATTGTTGTAGTGATAAGCTGTGGGTGTCATCCCCACCCCAGTTTTACCTTGTCATTTTGGAGGGTTTCTGGGTGATCAAATCTTGTGTTATCTATTTTCATGCATGTCTCTAGTTTCATGTTAATTAGATGTCTTAGATGCATATGATTGATTTCAGTTAAATAAGTTTTAGAGGATAAAGTTTGGTACTTCTGGTTTAGCCCCCAAACCCCCACCCTCATAAATATTCTTCCCACTTGTAAATTCCAACAAATTAAACATGGGTAAGAATATTAATTAGCTCACATAAAAATTTAGCAATTGTGGGGATCAATATTGCACTTAAATTAATCCTATGTTTGATATTCCCAATGAAGGAGAATGGATCTTTGTGTGAAGTTTCTATCTGATAGTGCTTAATAGTGACAACTCATGCAATTGGGAATTATACAAAGGCATCAAACTGTTTGATAAGATTCTTTTTTGATTCCTAATCTCACATTTCATTGGGGGATTAATTTGAGATTGATCTTATCATCATGAATAAGACTAAAATAATCCAAAGATCATGAATTGGAATGATAATTATAAGCTTGTGAGTATTCAATCATGTTCCTACTTCATTGATGGAATATTAATTTGCTCAAATAGAAATTTAGCAATTGTGGTGATCAATATTGCACTTAAATTGATGCTATGTTTGATATTCTTGATGGAGGAGAATGGGTGTTTGTGTGAAGTTTCTTATTTGATAGCACTTAATAGTGACAAATCATGAAATTGGGAAGCATATAAAGGCACCAGATTGTTTGATAAGACACTTTTTGGATTGTCGATCTCACAATTCATTGGTGGATTGGTCTGGGGTTGATCTAATCATCATGAACAAGGCCAAAATAATCCAAAGATCATGAAATGGAATGACAATTATAAGGTTGTGAGTATTTAATCAAGTGCTTACTTTGTTGATAGCCTTGTAGGATTTATCAGAATATGTTCAAGACACATTTTAACTTCAACCACATCTACTTACAATCTTACAATTTCAACCCTAGGCGTAAGATTAGAATTCTTTGAAAGCTCTTTTATGAAACTATGCTCAACATTTGATCATGAGATTGAGAGGGAATATAGATTATTATTTCTTGGTTTATGAACTCTTGGTAGGACATGAGACTTAGGAGCCTTGTAATCATACCTTGGACAATTATTTTTTACTAAGTTATGACATGTTTTAAAACATTTTCAAAATAACCTTGGGTTTACAAAAGATGATTTAGAAACTTACCCAACTTAGGGCATGGGTAAAAAACCTAGGGTTTTTCCACCAAAACCTCTGCAAAAAAAACATACAAACCCTAAACTCGCACATATCAACTAGATTTTCGCACTAATTTCTCAAATTTTAAAATGGTGAAAATGCAAACCATCAATTATAGTAGATATGTTGTTAATAAGTATGGTACATACATTTATAATTATTCTAAAAGGAAGAAAATTATGTTGGCTGCTAGTAATTTTTCCTTGTTTAATAGTAATTGTGATTCTCTATTAAGTACTTTTCAAATAGATAGTATTGGTTTGGGGAATATGTTTTTTGATATTAAGGGGCAAGACTATGAATATTTTGGTGGTTTAGTTTCTGGTCTTCTGTGGTGAATGGTTTAACCATTATTTTGTACTAAGGGCCAACCCTTTCATTTTTTACTACTTTAATATTAAAAACTGCTAACCCATAGTATCAAATTAATGGTGTAAGTGTAAAAAATAATCACTCTATGTCAAATTTACAAATCAAGAGTCCTCTCTATGGACCACAAGAAATCCATTAGTTATTTTGGTATCTTGACTTGCTCCTCTCTAGAGAAGTTCATTTTTTTGAAAAACTATTTCTCAAAAGTGACAAAAAGATAATTCTCAAAATTCCCATCTCAAATATATGTCTAGCACTAACTAGGAAGAGAAACATTATGGTCATTAACTTTTAATATTCACAAAATCTTGCTATCTTGGTATTAAGCATACCCAAATTTGAAAACTTTAAGTCAAAATATACAAAGGAACATCTGAATTCAAGATTCAAATTGCTTAGAGGCTTATCCTATTTTTTGGTAGTCTCATGATTTCAACTCTTCTAGCTTTTCATCAGCTCCTCTCTACATTTTGAAGTTTTCAAATTTTGACTGAGTCAAAATTTTTAACAGGTTAATTAAAGGTGCCAAAACATGTGTTTTCAATGGCAACATTAATATTAAAATTTTGAAAGGTTAGGAAATGAGGTTCAGAACACGTGTTTTCATCCAAAATTTTAGCCTCTCATCCTAAAAAGGGTTAAGCAAAATATCTCAAACATGCATTTTGAACTCATAACCTTAACCTCTAAAAAACAAAAAAAGGTTAAGATTTAAGCAAAAGACACATGTTTTAGAGAAGATTATCAAACTCTTTGTTTAGTCAATAAAGGTTAAGAATTGAAAGGTGAATCATCTCCAAGGCATGTGTATGATGAAAAAATTCATTTCAGACATGAAAGGATGAAATTGATGAAAGTTTTCAAAGAATGCAACAAGTAACTCACGCTAAATCCTAGCTCGTAGCACATAACATAGACGTCATAGACTAGTATCACATTTCTTAAAAGAATTTTATGATATGTGAGTGCAAAGAATGGTGAGCTTGAACCAAATAAGGAAACACACATATACTGCTCAATATAATACTTCAAAGGTTACTTGAAGGAGCCCACAACTTGAGAGTATAGAAAATGTTTAAATAAAATATTTCCTATAAATACATAAAGTGTCCAATCAAATGCCTAGTTAAATTCTACATCTATAGTTGTTGAGTGGACATGAAGCTGAGTTGTATGTGAATAGAAGTTCAAACTACTGGATTTACATTATATGAGTCATGGTGATCATTGATGAATTTTTTGATAAAATACTTTGAAGAGACCTCATCGGCATGATAGAAGCATTTGCATTCACACATGGGCATATCCCGAAGCATTCAAAAGGAAACGCACAAGATTAGAATCTATAGTCAAGTTGATGATTTGAGTATACATAAGTCAACAATGTATATCACGTAGTCACTCCACACAAGGAGGTTTGAGTAGGTCATTGGTATGATAGAAAATACTAAGAGATGGTAGCCAAGACCACTAACTCTGCCTCACATATGTTTGACAAAATTCCTTAGAGAATTAAACGTGGGTAAGAATATTAATTGGCTCACATATAAATTTAGCAATTATGGTGATCAATATTGCACTTAAATTGATGCTATTTTTGATATGATCAATGGAGCAGAATGGGTGTTTGTGAAGTTTCTTATCAAATAGCACTTAATAATGACAACTCATGCAATTGGGAAGTATACAAAGGCATTTGACTATTTGATAAGATGCTTTTTTGATTGCCAATCTCACAATTCATTGGGGGATTGATATGAGGTTGATCTAATTGTCATGAATAAGGCTAAAATAATCCAAATATTATGAAATGGAATGATAATTATAAGTTTGTGAGTATTCAATCATGTGCCTACTTTGTTGATAGTCGATCTCTACTCATTTCTAATTTTTGTCTCCTTCACAATAACATTGTATAATAGTCAATTTCTATACTTATCATATACATCCCTTCTTTCTTATGATGTTAGATATTGCTTTGCATGCTCCATATAATGGTTTATTTGTATAACATTTTGTATGCTTTTCTAAATTCTTTATTATGATTCTTTTGTTTCATGCTAACCTAGGTAACCCATTTTTTCCTTATATGTGTGTGTGCGCATGCGTGCACACATTTTCTCTATTTGGTGAGTCTTCGGGACGAGGGAAGGCAGTTGTAGTCACTTCTTTGGGAGATCTACATGATGTCACACTCCTCCTTCCTTTCTTGTAACTATATATATACACACATACACATACATACATACATACATACATATACACACACACACATATATATACACACACACATGTGTGTGTGTGTGTGTATTAATATATGTATGTATGTATATATGTATGTATGTATATATATATATATATATGTATATATATATATACATATACATATATGTATACATATACATATACATATACATATATGTATACATATACATATACATATATGTATACATATACATATATGTATACATATACATATATGTATATGTGATATGTATACATATATACATATGTATATGTATACATATGCATATATACATATATGTATATGTATACATATATACATATGTATACATATATACATATATATACATATATACATATATATATGTATATGTATATATATGTATGTATATATATATATATATATATATATACATACATATATGCATATATATGTATATATATATATATATATATATATATACATACATATATGCATATATATGTATATATATATATATATATATATATACATATATGCATATATATATACATAAATATATGCATATATATATACATACATATATATATATATATACATATATGCATATATATACATATATATGTATATATATACATATATGTATATATATATACATATATGTATATATATACATATATAAATATATATATATGTATGTTGTGTGTATATATATATACATACACACACACACATATGTGTGTGTGTGTGTGTGTATGCATATGTATTATATCTTTTTGGTTGGTGATGCAGGTATCAGGCATCGACTTAACTTGGCTACATAGATCTGAGTGTTCCTCAAAATCTTCGAACTAGTTTTTGTTGAAAAGGCAAACCACGATCCCTATAGGTATCATTATATCCTTAGAAATGTAATAGGAGTCCAGTCACCTATCCCAAGGTTTATGCTTTTATCATTTCTTTTGATGGTTTGATTGGTGAATTCCAATGTTTAGAATTATGTGTTCTTGATTTGGATATTCACATGTTAATGTAAATTATCTACAATATGTGTTTGGTATATTTATATAAGCATATATGGGTGCACACATATATACCTATATAAATATACATGGTTGCATCGTTAATGTATTTAGTTGTTTATGTTTTTAATAAATTACATGTGAGTGGTTTATTAATACACTTAGATATAAAGATACATTTAATAAAATAAAATAAAAATAAATTAAAAGGGGTAAAATAAGAAAGAAAAAGTATTTAAAAGAGAATTAAACTCCTTAACATACAAAGGATGGTTACAACACGAATTCAAGAGAAAAAGGTAATATATATTACCCATGTGGAAGAATATGAGACCATTTCAATGATGGGCATAAAAAAATCAGTTATAAAGCACCAAAGAGGGCATTTACATCATTTTTGGACCATTTATTCATTATATACCCCTAAAATAGCCTTAATTTACCCCTAATATGCCTAAACAACTTGTAAAATGGTATTTAATTACATAAATAAAGGCAATTTCTTATTTTGGAATTACTTTCATTTAAAAGGGTGGTGTCTTTTCCCATAAAGGGGCATGGAAGCTATTCAAGAGCATATATATGTAGTCTAAAATGCAAATATAAAGGTGGCGATGGTTGAAAGGTAGAAGAGAGATTGGTTGTACTTTTTATAAAAAAATTTATGGAGAAAAATTAATGATATAGATTTTTTAAAATTGGAGTGGGCTTGAATGATGCATCTCAAGTTGAATTTGTTTCCTCTTTGTTCTCATTTCTACTAAATCTCCATAGGACTTGAGGTATGGATTGAACTTATTGATTGCATTAATTATCTAATTAAATAAAGATATATTTATATGTCCACTTGATGTTCTCTAATTGTATATTTTATTCCTAGAGTTATTTAGATGCTTTGAGTTTCTACTTGTGAAAATTGTTAAGTATTTTCCTATGGTTGTTAGCCACTAGTTCTAGAGATATATTATTTATGTTAGAGGGTTGTTGGTAAATGTTGTGATGGAATATTGTATCGTGATATATTTCATGTGTTCTTATTCATGGTTCTTGAGGATGCTACATGTTTGTATTTTATGCTTTGAAAATATATATGCCTTCTATGATTAGAAGGAGCAAAAGTTTGGTTAACATGATAGAGAAAGAAGGTGTTAGAAATAGATAATACTGAGAGAGGGGAGTGAATCAATATTCTACAAGATTTTGCCCACAATTGAATATTGTTAATTACTTTATAACTTGCATATGAAAGTAAACCAAGAATGCTAAACAATAAATATAATCATGCACATAGATAACTCATAACACCATTATTTGTTAACTAGGGAAACCCTAGCCAAGGGAAAACCCTGGTGGGGATGATACCACTAGATGATTCACTAAACAATAGGATTCTGTTAATGATATTGACCCTGTTAGGAGTCTATGAAGTACATATAGTGTCTTGGGTCCATGTTAGGAGACTAGGCCTTGTTAGAAGCCTCAACCCTATTAGGAGTTGGTGGAACAAATACAATGTATGCAAGAAAAGCCCACTGCCCTAACATTCAATTATACAATTCAATTCTTTCCAAGAATAGATATACATACAATACTTGCTATTTGTTGTACTTCACACTTGTTTTGATCATACATCAGAATTTGCATCACATAAGGCTCACAAATCTTTCAAACTCTCTCTACAATAGTTCGCATCACATAACACTTGCTCGTCTATCATAAATAGCACACTTATCTTCGCAAAATAAGATCTTTACTTATAGCTTACATATTTACAAAACTCTTCTCAGTAAGCCTTCATGTGTTCACATGCTTGACATAATATAAAATAATATCCACATAGTCATCTCATCATAACCTAGTAATTATTTCATAACCAAAAGAATTCCTAAGGCCGTACAATCCAATTCTCTACTATGCTATGTTCTGCACTGTTAAATACTCGTACGAGTATTTTAATCATATCTCATGTCGTATTGTCCGTACACATTCGCTGACTGGCACACATCATCATGATACTATCATGAAGTTGTCCTTACTACACATGAAATAACTCTCAATGAGTCATCCATATAGTTAACATCTATTCATTGTGTTGCTGCAAACTGTCTAACACTTAGACAATTTTCTAACTCTAAATGCATAAATGAAATGTTGATTGTATATTTCCATAAATGACAACCATCAAGACATCTATCTGACCATATTGCCAACACCTTATAAATTCTAGTTGTTTATATCTTTGTGATTCTATTATGCTTTTCGTGTGATTATCCTTGATGTACAAGTTAGGGTTTAGGACGAGGGGTATGTGATCCTAGGTATGTTTTTCTCTAAACTCTTCTGCGATCTTGTCTTTGGATTTGTGAGTAGGGTAGGTGCCCTAGGTGAGTGGCTCACCATAGATAATGGGGCCCACAAGTGGTCACCAAAGGATCCTATGTGTTAGAGACCAATGCCCTGTGTAGGCTGGCTCTACATGTGAGTTTTTTGCAATCAAGTTGAAACATTAATAAAATTAATGGGTTATGGGGGTTTGGAAATTCACATTAATTAAGATAATAAGGATGTATTATTGGATTACTCAGGGAAGGGACATCCTACATATCTTATAGGTCTCTAGTCTGAGAGGTTGATCCCAACATTATTGGGATGCACCTATCTTCATTAGAGTACTCATAGAAAATACATTTTGTGTGGTAGGACAGTCTTAAGCCTAGGAGGTTAATTCCAACACCTTAGGAAGGTACAATGACACTCACCTAGATGTGGTTGAACCCCTTACTCTACTTTTGCCTCTGGTTGTCCATTTGCATTGTGATATCATTTTGGGAATTATGCTTCATGTGTATTTGCATTACTGTGTACTTGATTTTGGGGTATAAGCCTTAGATTACCTTAGAGCCTATGTGGATCATGGTCTTATCTCCTAGCTCAGGGGAGTAGACCATTTATGGCTCTATGTGGTTGGGTGGTAAAATAATCTTGAGGTACTATTTGAGTTTTCATGGATGGCTTTATATGGATCCTTTTTGAGAAACTATTGAAGATCGATTGTTGAAGTCTATTTGTGGTATTTCATTGAAAGATATCTCGGTAAAATTGTGATGTAAAATCTTGAAGAAAGTACAAGTTATTTGTATATGTATCGTGAAATGAAAAACTATGCAAAAGGATAAAGGGTATATCTAAGAGAAATAAAGGGATATGTGAACATATTGTATTAAATAAAAGGATGAATGAAGTTATAGAGTAACACTGTATATTCCTTGTATTTAGATAAGTGTATGATGCATAGAAGATCCATGTACTCTTTACAAGGTTATGAAATAAACAATCTAAGTAACTAGTGAATAGAAGATAAATTAGTTTAAATCTATTTCATGTATCCATATTGCAAGTTAATTAGATGCATTCTATTATATGGGCTATGACATTAGTTCCTTATTTGGAAATGAATATTAGGATGGACAATCTATCAAGTCATAAGTAAACATAAAATTGATAGACGGATCATCTTAAGTAGTAAGGATGAATGTTAATAAGGAAATTAAGAAATAAATGGCTAAAGAATACTTGTTGACTTGATTAGATGTCAAAAGCTGACTCTTGACCTTGGAAACTAAATAATGTTGTTTAAATATGAAATTAGGGACCTGTTAGGACCATTACATATAAGATATAATAAGTGAAAGCAATTCAAAAAAAAAAATCACCAAATTTTGTATCAATTTGTCTTATCAAATTGTCTCCCATCTTCAATCCATTTTTTAAGTCATGAAACTTATCTATTTAAAAAATATACTATTAAAATCTCTCCTAAAAATATTGTTAAACACTAATATTCAATTATAATAAATCAAACATAGGCAAGAACCTACAACACAATGGTAACTTGTGAGCCTCTCGTTGGGAGGTCTTAGGTTCAAAACTACTCAATCTTAACACAATAATAATTAATCTTCACAAATAATAATAAATAAATGATAAATAATCAAGACTTCAGCTGATTACCTATCAAAAATAATAATAATAAAAAATCATATACAAACAAATTTGATATAACTAAATCTATTATTTATTCTAAATAAGAATGAAATTACTTTTGCCCTTTTCCCAAATGTTTTCATGGTCTTATTTTTTCGACATTCTTCTCGAAAATAGTTATAGTTATTAAGCAAAACAGTGGTTTATCAAGTGGTTTTAAAAATACATTATTAAATAATAATAATAATAAATGCAATGACCAAAAAGGCACGTGGGAAAAATTGTAGACAAAGTCCACTCCATAACAACAATAATACTTTTAAACGAAAGAAAACACGTGAGTGCTAGTCTACATATGATCTTAAAAAGGTCAAAAAAAAGATTAACTAAGCATCTTAGAATTGGATTTGCTATCGTACAAAACTTATGTAGTGGGAATACTATCCAATGCTTTCACATTTTAATATTAATTTAAAGTGCAAAAACATAATTGTTTTGTCATTTTTTTCAACGTTGGTCTTGATTCAACTTACACTCATACCGGATTGCAATGATGTTCATAGGGAAAGAATTAAATTTATGAATTATAATTTCATAAATATTTTAGAAATCAATTCTAAATGAAATTGTAGGTTCATTTGATTAGAAATTTAAAAAGTGGACTTTGATTTCAAATTATTTATGAACTTTACTTGACACTATGTGACTACTATGTTTGTATGAAATTAATGATTAGTTAAATGAACATTTTGAACAATCTGTTATATTAAATTGACTAAACAATATTTATAAAATTTGAATTAGAAAACGTATGTATATTTATTTATATTTAAAATAATAGATTAATAAAATAAAAAGTTGGAAAAATCTAAGATTTTAGATTGATTTAAATAAAATATTACTTGTAAACTAGTTATATAAAAATTCTTTCACACACCATGATAATGATGTTTGAAAATCTTACAATTCAAAACTATAGGAACTTGAAGGTTTAAGAAATTTTTAAAAATTAGACTTTGATTTTTAAATTATTTATAAATTTAAGTTGAAAATATATAACTATAATTTTTATATGGAATTATGATTAGTTAAATAACATATTAAAAATCTATTTCTTTGTTTGGTTAAAAAATATTTATAGAATCTAAAATAGAAAACCTCTTTGTATTTATTTTTATATGAAATTATAGATTTATTAAATGAGAAATTTGGAAACTATAAGATTCTAGATCAATTCAAATTTAAAATTATTTAAAATTATAAGTTAGTTAAATAAAATATTGATGCTATTATTTTATTTCAATGTATATTACTTGTAAACTAGTTATATAAAAATTTTAGATTGATTTAAATAAAATATTACTTGTAAACTAGTTATATAAAAATTCTTTCACACACCATGATAATGATGTTTGAAAATCTTACAATTCAAATCTATAGGAACTTGAAGGTTTAAGAAATTTTTAAAAATTAGACTTTGATTTTTAAATTATTTATAAATTTAAGTTGAAAATATATAACTATAATTTTTATATGGAATTATGATTAGTTAAATAACATATTAAAAATCTATTTCTTTGTTTGGTTAAAAAATATTTATAGAATCTAAAATAGGAAACCTCTTTGTATTTATTTTTATATGAAATTATAGATTTATTAAATGAGAAATTTGGAAACTATAAGATTCTAGATCGATTCAAATTTAAAATTATTTAAAATTATAAGTTAGTTAAATAAAATATTGATGCTATTATTTTATTTCAATGTATATTCTATTTAATTTAAAATTTCTTCATTTTCAAGAGTTTTTTATTTTTATTTTTAATTTTTTTTTAAAAGCTTAAATATACTATCATGGAGAAAATTGTGTGCTTATATTATTTCCACTTAGTCTAATTTTATTTTAATTAAATAACTTTTATGTAATTATAAATTGATAAGTGACATGTTTTTGTGTTAGGTTTAGCTCATGTCTTAACCCTCATCCATCTTTATTTATATCCACTTATGTCTAGTCTTACACATTCACTATTGTCTCTCATCCTTGCACCTTATATTTAAGCAATTCCATGCATTCATTACTTGCCTCAAGGTCATCACTTTCATGGCTCAACTCATTGCCCTGTTGCTTGAGATCATTCATCTAATGTATGTGAATGAACCCAAAATTTAAATATTTGAATCCAAACTTTAATATATATTCCCTTTATAATTAGAGCCATTATGAAAAATCCAACACATGGTTGGATACTCCTAGATCTAGAATCCTCTAAGGTTAATGGTTGGGGAAATTTCAATGATAAATTTGAACCCCCGTCCCCCTCTGGTAATGTTCTTGCCATGTAAGGGCTTCTTCTTATACTAGACTTGGGCTTTTTGTTTTTTCATTATCTTAAAGTTCACTTGTGGTATGCCAAATTGATGGTTTTGGTTTGGAGTTAACTCCAGGTTGGTTGAGAGTTGATGATTCCTCTTAACCACCATTTTGACTTAACTATTGATTATGCACTTTCTCTTTTAAGTTAATGAAACTTGTCTGATAACTTAATCCAAAAAAAATCTAACACATGTTTGCATTCCATATTAACATGTCTTGGTATTTGAAGACATTTAGCATCTCAAACCCTCACCAAATTATGTATAAAGTAGGGCTCTTGGGAATTTTACCAAAACTCATTTCTAGACTTCAATCAAAGTTTATACACCATGTCTTGGATATGACCAATCATAATTGATCATTAAACACCCCGTCCTTATGTTAGTTCTCCTATTGCTATACATGTAACATTAAATCAAGTCATTTCATATTGCCAAACTTATGGTGATCACCTTCAGATTGTTAAATTTGCATCAAATAGTGTTCTAGTACTTCATATATTACTTTTTAGTGGTAAAATGGAAGCACTTTAATAGGATGCAAGCTTCCACCTTTTGTGACTAAAATATTCAAGTAGGTGTACGTGGGGAGGAGGATCTACAAGTAGGATTCCTTCTTGAATCCAAATTATATTAGCATGACCGAAATGAAGGAAGGGATGCCAATATTGAATCTAATTTGTTTAAAGGAAGGAACTACTCTTTTTACCATACATGTCATAATTTGTACATGTAAAATTGAACTAATTGACTAAGTAATGTAAATCTAGATGTCAAGTGTATACAATTACCCCAATTAAGATACAAAACTATACTAAAATGAGGAGTTAAGATGAATGATAAAAGACTCGCCTTGAAATATGCAGGAAAGTGTGTTTTTTCTTTGAAAATTGTGTGTCTGGACCCGTGATTTAAAAGATAACTAAACATCTCTAAACATAATAAAAATCCCAAAAACCATTTTTCTAGTCAAGGCTTAGAGAATATGTCAAGGCTTAGAGAATATGTTGACTTGGTGGAAATAATTTTAGACACTTTTCTACAAATTTACCATCTTACCGAGGCACTATCACTAGGTTAACCTAGTTTTTAAAGAAATATTTTAGTGAGTTATTTCTAGATTTGCAATCAAAAATTTTCTATCCTACTCCTTGCTTGTAAAATACTTATCAATAAGGATTTTTCCTTGTTATATTTTGTAGATGTTGAATTTGGTATTTAGGATGTACAATATCTCCACAAATTAAAATAGATCTACCAAAACCACATCATGGAGCCATGGATATAAATGTGCATCAATGAAGAAGATGATGACTACCTTAATGTAGATCTCCTTGCTGAATGATTGAAGTATAAATAGGATAACAAGATATTGAGAGTAGTGGTGGGGGTTGGGGTCGGGTGAATCAAAATCTTAAACACTTTATCTTTTCAACAATTCATTAACACATTCACTAGTTGTCTTATGCATGTAAAACTTGTAAACGTAAACTTTTTGTAACGTGTAGATCTAATCTATCACATGCATGATAATAAACACATAATACAAAATTTGGTTACCCAGAAACCCTTCATGGTGAAGGTAAAATTGGGGTGGGAATGACACCCACAAATATCCACTACTAGAGTAATAAAGTTAACTTGTTAGGGTTACAATGCCTGACCATAATATATGATCTACCCTGTGAAAGGTCTACTCTATTAAAAGATTTTGAGATTTTTAGGTCTCATATTGTTAGAGGATTTAACACTTACAATAAAGTAATGACTCTATTAGAAAATTTACAAAGATATGTTAAAACCACTCTGTTAAGAGATTTACCTTGATTCTATTTGACTAGAACTAATTCACTACCTAACTCTCAATTTTCTCTATAAGTTCATTTTGAGTCTTCTCATTGCAAACTGACCCTCTCTTCTAATATGATAAAGCTTTTCTTCTCGTCACTACACTGACTAGGTCACTTGTTCTGCTAAGAAATAACATAACACTTCTACTTGAATTCTAATTTGATCTTGATCCTTGACTTCACCATTCACATATTGTTCCTCTCTTCATATTGTCTATCACACTGTAGCTTATCTATGTCATTCACATATCTCTATCTCTAGGTTAAAATCTTCTCTATTTAAAGAGTTCTGCAAAGAGTTCTCTATATGCTTCTATATTTTGCCTTTTCATTTGAGTTGTTGATCAAAAAACATAGGGATTTGTGATCCACATTATAAATGGGTAAAACTCTCTATAACAACTTCTACAAATATCAAGTGTTCCTTCCATGTTGTCTTGAAAATGCTTTACCTCAAAGTTTGTATCATTTATAACGTGTATGTAAGATCTACATTTATTGGCACTTATTGTCTCTAATACTCAGCACGTTGCTGATGCTCGATTTGTACTCTTTTCGGCACTTACTATGTAACTTGGCATTTATATGCTTGAACTACTTGGTAGGTGTTGAACTTAGCTTGTATAGAAAATACTTGACAACCACCTACTTTTTTGGATCCTATATAGCTCGATATATACAAGTTTATATACATGACTCAGCCTATATAGAGTAGCTCAATTCTAGTGATAACTATTTGACTCTGCCTAGTAAATGACTAAGTGTTTGACACTAATAGACAACAACTAGAGATATGAAAAATCTCCCCTTTTGACATTAGTGGCAAAAACACATTGTCATGATTACATAATTACAAATATAATTTGATATGAGTACTCTGACTAAGTCTTATGACTTATGTCGAATGAATAATGAATAAAAAATGTATAAATGAATATTTGATGAACTCGAGTGATCATGGAAAGTGCATGATCCCAAATGGTTCTTGCTACCTCCAAAATGCGATTTTGCAACTATAACTATGCTACTAAGTCAATTAAGCTATCAACCATTGAAATATTGTGATCTTCTTTGATAAGATCTTGTGCTAATTGCATTTCCCTTTTCATGACATCTAAACAAGGTATTAACATAGCTTGAATAAAGATCAATTTGGATCTCATGTTGTTGTTAGTTGCCTGAAGCTTGGATAATTTTCCTTGAGCATTCAATAAATTATTGTAGTGTTCAATACTAGATTTTGCTGATTGTGAAATAATGTTGTTGGATCTCTGTATCTCAGCTTGAATCTTTTGAATTTGTACTTGAATGTGATTTGTAAATCTTGGCATGTCTGACAAAATGTTGTAAAAATGTTGTACCCTCTGTATAAGTTCTATCATATTCTTTACATGCTCTTATAATTGAGCTTTCTACTTGAAAATCATTGTAAAAACTTTATCTACAACATTATTCTCAAATTTTCTTATTGACCAATCCATTAGCTTCTCGTTGGATTCTATATCACCAATATTTACTTGTTTAACAATATTTACAAGATGGGTAATTCTTGGGGCTTCACCATAAACATTATGAATATCAAAAGCTTTAACAAAAATGTTTTTAATATCATATAACACTTTCTTTTGTTTATGCTCTTTTCTTAGCTCTTCTTGCTTCTTCTTCACCAAAATTTCTTGTAAAAAAAAATATTTGCTCCAATGCAAGATTTTCCAAATCTAATTTTGGCATTTTAGTTACTTCATCCAGACTAACCTCAATACTTGGTGAGGTATCTTTTATTGATTTATCTTTACTTGGTAAAGGAGTGATGTTGCTCGATGCTTCTTTGGGAGTTGGTGAGGGGGTTTCACCACTTGGTCATGTTGGTAAATTAGTGCTTGAGATAACAAAAGTTGCACTCAACTCGTCTTTAGTCACCTCTTTATTTACCTCAATGTGAGGTGTTAACACAATTTGACTTTGTACACTCATGTCCTTTATCTTTATCTCTTTAACTATCTCTGTGAGCCTCGATTTCTTAGCCTCTGGAGTGTTTAGAGCATTGACATGTGCTTCCTTGAAGACTCAACACACCCAAACTTTCTCCACTACTGTGATCATCTTCATGGTCACTATCTCAATTCCTTTCTCTATATCTGATGCCTTGGTGGATAACCCAAAGATGCTTTTCCGAAGCAATTTGTCTTGCTTTGCTACAACTTTAATTTTAATTTGGAACATCATAAAAATTCTATATCAAGGAACAAATATGTTCCTGTACTTTTCCAAAAATCTTTCCATATGATCTTGTAATAGATCAAGCATAACCTTGACTAGAGTGTCAGTTCTTATCTTTTTCTCTTCCACTTTTGCCTATTGCCACCTTCTTTCAAGTCTATCATACAAATCTGTAGGTATCTTCTTCTCAATTTTATTTGGAGCTAACTTATGATTAGAAATCATATCTATCATATCATCCTCAACTTTGGTTCTTGAAAGATCAGTCTTTGGTGCAATGGAATCCACACTCTAACACTTTTAAGAAATGCACATACCTCATCAATGGATTTTGTTCACCCCATGGGTGGTCCTTTGACCAATCTCTTTCTCTTTGGTTTAGATACATTGGGATCAATAGTCTCTACTACAGTTTATTTTGAAATCTTCTTGACACTAGCAACTACCCTAGTCCTTGGTTTAGTTGGTGGTGGAGGAGAGACGGGTGTCACCACTAACTTCTTTTCATTATTTTTAGCCTTCTTGTGAGGTGGAGTGACAATAAATAGGGCTTTACCCTTGTCCCCTTCTTCTTCTTTCTCTTCCTCATCACTTCTACCCTTTTCTTCATCTTCTCCAAGACCTTGTGTGATCTGTAGCGATTCTTTGCCTTTTCCTAGGGTCCCTAGTTTTTCCTATAGATCTTCAATTATTCTCTTCCTTTTCTTCTCCTTTGAAGCTATCTTAATATTCACAATTATTATGGCCTTATATTCCTCATATTTTTCAAAAAATTTAGCCTTTGTGTCTATTTCTTCTTTCAATAATGCAACAATATTTGCATTCACCGAGTCATTGTCAATTTCATAATCAAAATCTTGTAATCAAGTCTTCCTCAACTTTATTACCTATAAAAATTTATTATCTATATCTACAAGAAAAAATATATTATTGCAATACCTAGTTACCAATTCTTTAGGTATTCTCATCCTCATCTTCATTTTTTGCTTGAATTTGTGAAAATAAGTATCCACAACACTCAAAATTTGCTCCTAATTGAGTAATATATTAACTAATTTGTCTTGTCACTGGTTTATTTTGTTCCCAAACAATATCACCAATACCAAGAAAATATTTCTGTATGTAAAAGAAAATACACATAATGAGGGATCCAAAATTACACATTGAATTAATTTCTTTTCTGGTGGATGCCAAATTTTCTACCAGTTGCAATCTTTGAATCTTGGCAAGTTCATATTCATGATCTTTCATCACTATTTTCCATGCTTGATCAACTTCCATACATGACATAGTGTTACAATCTACTTGACTGGTAAAATGTGTGATCTATAACCCTCACTACAAATTCAATTAATGGAACATAAACATTTTTAATGGAAAAACCTCAACTATTCCACTCATCACCTTATTTTCTTCAACTTCTTCTTGACTCAGGCATTACATGGCTTTCTTCTTGTCTAGGGTTGGATAGCCTATAACCTTGTGAATTATTTTCTTCGTGATCTCTACAGGTCCATTCTATAACAAAAAAATCATGTCATGAATCCTTCTTACAATAATTTTGATCCATAAAATCTTGAAATTTATTGGAAACTCTAGGGTATGAGTTAACCCTTTCCTTTCAACAACTTTGAATTCATCCTTCAAGATTCCTTCATTACATAAATTCTCATGTGTTAGTCTCATTTCATAATCTACCACTTCTCTAATCTTACACATATAATAGTTCCTTACATCATGAATCATAATAATCTTGCCTGGTATCGACACTAGTGCACCCACTGAATCTCTTTCCATTACAATTTATAGAATAACACAAAACTTTGGTGGAGGAAAATTATCACTCTTCACTAATTGAATTTTACTAACCTATTGGCTCATTTCAATGGTGGATGAAGCTATCATTTTCTCTTTCTTAGGGTTCAAAGGCTTTTCTTTCCTCTGAATTACTCGACACATCTTAGACCTTTACTTGATCAATCTTCTCATCTTAGATTTTCTCCAAATTGCATAAAATCTTTTGGTAGTCACCCATCTCACCAAATTGCTCTGTTCTCTTGAAATCTGTATGCATTGTGTGAAATAATGTCTTCAAATTTGATATAGACCTTCTTTTGGTCGATTTAGGGTCTCCATTATTGTTGTGTACTCAAGTAGGTGGAAGCCAACTATCTCAGTCAACATTGGTACCTTCAAGCTAGGTCTTTACTATACAATTTGGTCTCTTCCATTTGACTTAGCCTATAAACCAGTTTACTTCTAAAGTACTCGATCCATGTTGCAATGCTTAGTCAAAATAGAGAATTTTACTAATGTTTGACACTGACTATATAAATGATTCTTTTGTACTATTTCTTTTCACAAATCTATTTTTGTTCATATTTATATATGCAAATATGAACTTTGGCACATTTCATGTTAGGAATTGATGTGTGATATATCAATTAATTATACAATTCCATACATACCTCTCTTTCTTAGTTTGGGATGACATGATCACCTTCTCCATTGGATTGGGTGATCTCAACTCTATTTGCTCCACTAATTCCATCTTCTACTTTCTTTCTTCATGTTTGATTCATCTCTTTCTTTACTTTTTTCAATGTCTACTTTAACTTTACTTTTGTCTTTGATGTGATTTGTTAATGGTACTTCATTCTTGCAATTCTTGCTTGAATGTCCAAACTTGTGACACTTGGAATATACATTGTTAGGTGCATAATTCTACCTCTGATTTGTGCAAGAGGGTTTTGTCTATGATTTGTATTCATATGTGCTATGGCCATACTTCTAACAATTATAGCAATATCCTTCAAATCTAGGTGTGGTCAGTGCTTTCTTCATTCATGACCTACACTCATGTATTTGATGTCCTTATTTCTTGTAGCACAAAGAATAACCAATAAATTTGGGTTTAGGATATTGCATACCATTTTTACTTCAACAAATGTTTACAGTATGACCAAGTTTTTGATAGTGATAGCATGTTAGTTTTCCCTTTGACTTTGTATTCCTCAGTTCTCCATTCCTAGATGATTCTCTTTGCTTTGTGCATGAATGTCCTAAGCCATTGGTAATGCCATATGATTTTTTTTTTTGTAGAGAAGGGAAGATGAAGAACTTCCAGAAGTCTAAGAGGGACAATAGAAAAATTTGGGAAAGACATAAGAAAATAGGGGAATGAACATATTGAGCATAAATCCATCCATCATCTTGGAAATAACTATGGGATGGGTGCGGAAACATCTTACAAGATGGGTGCTTCTATTTTAAGATGATACATTTAGCCTCCACTTTAGTGGGAGTATGAGTTGCCTCAAAATCATGATAAAGTAGATCAAAAGAAAAGAGTTGATCTTACCATGACTTAGGAGATGAAGAAACCATCAAGCCCCTAAGGGAATTGAGTCTTCATTTTTGTAACAATTAGAAGATGGTATGTTGAGAGGGGGGGAGCAAGAAGTGAATGAGTATACACTACTACTTTCAACTTTTCTACTTCTATCATACTCCACACTAGTCTATATGTTTGTGCTAGCTACAAATTAATTGGTCAGGATTAAGGAAAAAAAATAAAATGAACATAGAAATATATAACACATTATTTATCTCTTAGAAACCTGGCTAGGGTAAATACCATAGTGTGTGAGGTGATTCAAAAAACTCTTGCACTCTCCTAAAGTGTGATCAATTAAGAACTTATCTATGTTAAAAGATTACAATGACACTATTAGGTGACATTGATCAAGGGATTTTAGTGAGACCTATTAGAGTCTTGTCTCATTAGGAGTATCCTAGTTAAAGAATTTCAAAACACAAGTTAGTGTGTCACCTTGTTAAAGCATTCGATACAAAGAACTTGCTAGGGTCCACCCTCAATGGGATTTACTATTGTAGAGATTAGTAAACAATAGGGAATGATCTAATAAAATAGCTACTATACTTAGCTTGGATATATATGCCTTTACAACTCTTCTGACCCATCTAGAACTAAGCTCTTCATTCTCTCAGCTCTGCAACTTTAAACATGATCACTTTTATGCTTGACATTTCTTGTTCTTTCACACAATTATAGTTGTGTTGTTCCATCTCACTAGCTTCTCTTCAACAGACAAACACTAACTCCTTAGATGTTAATTTACTTTTTCACTCTCTTTACATTTCAAGATTACACTAAGCTTTACCCTCTTGGCTCTTTGGATAATCACTCAATAAGCTGACCTTTTCTCTTTTGACTCTTTTATTTTGTAGTCTCTTCTTGTCTCACTTTGAAATCCTAATTTGTGAATTAAAGATTTGAATTCTCAAGCCTACTTCTAGGTTGACTTCTCATTGCTCTCTTTTATCCCTTATATAAACACCCCATTCAAAAATTCCACAAAATCTATGTTGTTATTTTGCAAGTATCTTATTTCCCAACTTGCACTTTAAAGTTCTAACGTGTGGGAGTTTAGATGTTGAACTAGTTTAAATTGGTTCATGAGGTTCAAACTGGTTCAGACGTGTAGATCTTGGTCCAAAAGTATATTCAACTTCACATTGTTTGACAAATTCAATATCACAGGTGGTCCTATGATTTTAAAGTTCAAAAAGATCTTGGTTTAAATCCAAGCACTTAGATTCAAGATCTCAAATGAAATTTTGGAGTAGTTTATATCATCCTTAGCTCAATTTAGACTGGTTTAGAAGTGTTGGAATGCAATACTTCAATATTCATGTTCAAGTACAAGTTCAACACTACACATACAATTCCAAGTTCAAAAGTACATTTCAAAATTTTGACCCAATTTAGAGTTCAGTTCAAAGTGAAGGATGGCTAGCTCCAAGGCTCAAGCATGCAACTAAACCAATAATTCTTGAGTTTTTGAAGTGGTACTAGGGGGTTGCATACCTTACATGCAAGAACTAGCTAAATTAAAATCTCTAAAGGTCATCTTATGCTTGGAGTTAGATGTTGTAACTTTTATCTCTTGATACCCACATATTTCTTTGATGAATTAGTCTACACCTCTTTCACACTAGCATAGTAAGAGAAGATTTTTTTCTCAATTATTATTATCTCATGCTTGTCTCATGGGTATAATTATTTGGATGAATTTAGACTATGATAAAATCATGAGTTGAAGAAGTCTCTTTACCAAATCCACAAGTAGACTATTAAAGCTTTGAAACCCATTCATAGTAGAAATCATGTGACCTGTTTAGACAAAATACAAGATACATAGAGGGACTCCCCTTAATTATTTTGGTTGAGGATCCGATCAATCATGGGATGTTGAAATAGTTTTACATAGATCATGGCCTTCTTGTATTCATGGTTGATGTTGAGTAGACATGGACCCCATGATTATGCAAATATGAAGTATGAATCACCAATGCTCAAGAAATGTATTGCCAAATGTTTGATCAAAAAGTTGGTGGTAGTGGAATATTAATAAACCATGCTAGTATCAGAGGTTGCAATGAGAAATAATGAATCTTGGTTCCTATATGACTCTAACCTTTAGAATTCCCTCTAAATCATGCTTGGGTCTACGTATGAGATGTTGGACATGATTATTTTTGTGATAAGAGATAGACAATGGTTTGGGTTTTGTACAATATCTCCTTCAAATATTTTGGTTAATGGTCGAATAGTTTGTGGCTTATGATTTTGATAAGAGAATGACATAGGTACCTACTATTTCAATTATTATATGATATCAACAATGCCCTCCTTTGAGTTTATACATCACTCAAAAGGTTACTTAGCATGACCCATCATGAAGTTGGAATTTGAGCTTGGGTAGTGATGAATGTCAAAGAAAGATGCATGACATTTTATTTATGAGGGGATTCTAGAGCATCATCCTCATATATGAGAGGATCAATGGCTTGGGATTTTAGCTTGTGTGTGTGTGTGTGTGTGTGTGTGTGTGTGTGTGTGTGTGTGTGTGTGTGTGTATTGATATCAGGGAATAGAGATATACTTTGTCTATTTGCACATAATAAAATTATACTCAACTTCACATAGAAGAAGTCAAAATTCTGAACAACTAGTCTCATAAACAATGTCCACTTTATTGATGAAGATATGTCGAGTCTGGGCACTTGTTAAAACAATTAGGGATAATCAACTACCATAGATAATGTTCATAAAGAAAGGAGATAAATGTTGAATCATTTGTGTCTGGCACGCTAAATCCCTCTATCATGATCAAAGAAAGAATACATAAGGGTGGGAAGTATGTATATGAAATGTTTAGTGAAATGTCAATTTTTAAGAAGCTGAAAAGAAAAGTATTTTGAGCTAGTAGAAAAGATAAACAATGTCAAAAAAATTTTAGTGCCTCTTGCATATTTGGGAAATAGGGATTGGGCTCATCAGTGTTGCAAATCCATCTTGGGTCACATTGAAAGGTGTCACTTCCATCATCCAGAAATGAGGAATTCATGGCCTCTATTACATCTTTAAGTTACTTGGGGGTACTTCTTTATGTACAAGATATGAATAGGTTAATGGAATTTGGTTAGAGACATGTTGAAGTATAAGATTGAGTCAGATGATATGGTATCGATAATTCAAAAACCATATTAAGGAAAGGTCACCACAATCCATTATACACCGATGGAGAACATTGGGCATGGTGATGAAAGAATAGATATATATGCTTAGATTATAGACAATGGGATATACAGGGGAAGTATGTGAATTGTAGACAAAATTCCATTTTAGGTTAATTATGGGATAGATAGGATGGTGAGTAACTTGTCCACCACAATTGGTGGCCTTATTAAATTCATAGATCATTAAAAGTTTAGTATGACAAATAACCCATTTTTCTTATGGTCTTTCTAGGTGTCAAGTAATGCACCACTTGGGGACCCAAGAGAAATAAACCTAACATGTTACAATATTTATCAAATTATTATTTTTCTTAGAAAAACAATATCTAATTACTAAAATGGAAGCAATATACACATACACATATATTACACATAAGAAAATACAATAAATATTTCATTCCTCAAGTGTTCCTTCACATTGAGTAACGTTTAAGAATTTTATATTAATTGGTTTAAATCTCAAGTGCAAGTCCATAATCAAGAGTGAAAAAAGATACATCTTTTCACAATAAAAATCATGAATACAACTAATACAATGAATACATCTAATGCACATGTGGTAGGGTAAGCGAGGATAATTATGAGTACATCAAAATATGAGATACATGATAACATATATACATCAACTAAATAGAACTCTCCAAGATAAGAATATAAATGATAATGATACAATTGCAACAATGAGCATCCAACATATTTCAAATTGAGGGGAATGCAAATTGTAAGAATTCATTACCTCCAACCATGTGGTTACTTAGTCAGGCTCCCACTCTCATCGTACAAGGAAGATAATGAATGATGTACATATGGATAATCAAACCATAAAATAATCCTAGGCAAGGAATATTGATGACCATTTCTAACTCAAGGGTAATACAAAGCTACTCAAGAAGAAAAGTTAATTGGAATAAAAAGAAACTAATCCAAAACAATATCACAGGCCAAAATAACCAATAGATAAAAATTGTCATCAATGTAAGTAAATAACCAACCTCTAACTCCATCAATAAAAAATCACTAATGAATAACAAATATTCACGAATAAAAGTCAACTGTTAACAATAAATAACATCCAATCAATAAGTAACTACTCACAATAAATATAAAGTTAGAAGTAACATCCAATAAGTATACCACTAGAGGCATTTATAAAAGCACCATGAAGGAGACCTATGCTACATACTACAGAGTGTCATCACATGAGCCAAATCTACAGTTATCTAGGTAGTCTCTTAGAACCTTGCCCCCCTAGTGACTCTATATAGAACCATAATACCCTCTCGTGAAGATGAGGAAAACTAGTCATACCTCTTAAGGTATTGCTTGATTCCCATCCTTAGCTTATTTAAACACTCAAGCCATGGGTGAAGCAATATCTCTAAATTATCTTTTTAGTGTATCTCAAGGAAAGGGCTTGGCAAGAATTTTTGATTACTATGTTATCAATTATTACACAAATTATAATGAGTTACCTTGGTAGTCACTTTGGACTCCAAACACCATTGCAAGCCACTACCATAGAACACACCTAAACCACCTTCCCAAAAACACACAAACCATAATTGTATCCCATACCACAAAAAGTAATATTGATCAAATTTGGTATCTTAATAAGTAACTCAAAAATAACATTGGTTCTCAAAACCCAAGTTCTCATAAATGATCATCACAATAAAAATCATAAATATAGATCTTAATTAAAATCATAAAAGATGCATCGTGACATCCAGTCAAATAATCATCATAAAAAAATTCTTAAAAAGAAGCTGTTGGTGCACATCCTAATTTGGCCAACTATACTTGGTCACATAAAACCATTCTGAAATAAATATCATGAGACACTAAATACATAATAAAGAAACACATAGCTTTTATCCATATAGTTTAATTTCACAATTTTCTATGTTTAGATTGAACCATAAGGATGTGCTTACAAATAAAGTAAGAATATACATGTCTACATAAATTGCTAGGCTAAAATACTTATTAAATTGAATATGTATTAAAATGTCATTTCTTTTTGTGCATATAGAATATCATGCAATATTATAATGTTAATAATCTTATATCATAAATGATTTAATTAATAACATAAATGCATATTATTAGATCAAATATTAATATAATTTCATTTTAAAAAATATTAATTTGACTTCTATTTATGTCCAATATTAATATTTACTTTTCCTTTAATTCATAATGCATCTAGAGATAACTCAAACTTGAAATTATAATAATTATTAATTTTATTATAATTTCTCTCATAACATTAAATATTCATAACTAGATAATTATATAAGTAACTCCACTATAACTCTTCTTAAAATATAATAGAATTACAAGTATATATTTATTAACATGTAACTCCACTTGCATTAATAAATATATAATAAGTTATATCCTACTAAGATTTAAAAATCAGTACTAATATTATAGATCCAATTATAAGAAAATAAGTAATATTTATTTATTTAATTTTTTTGAAATAAATAAATAATTTTAAATTTTTAAAGAATAATTTTTATTTAAATTTCTAAAATTTATAATATATATAAATATATTTTATAATATAAATTTGAAAATTAAATTATATTTTTATAAAATAAAAATAAACATGTAATTAGTATTTTTGCATGTCTTTGATCTTTCAAATCATGAAAGCATAATAAACTTTGCTTTTTATCTCTATTATATTTGTTTTCACATATATGTATAGGTTTAGTTACAACATGCTTTCCTAGTAATTAATCTTCTTCTTTTTCAATAAATTTTACAACTAAGTTATTTTAGATATACAAGAATATTGATCTTTATTTTAAAAATTCATTATAATTATGTAGTTCTAATGACAAATTTAAAGTTCAGACCCTAGCTATTCATGTTTTTTTCCAATTTATAATAATTGAATTTTCTCTATATTGGAAAGGGTTTTAAAAGGATACAGTCATAATAATTTTCTAGATTTTTTCTACAATTTTCCTAAGTGAAGTTTTCTTGATCAATAAGTTTTCCTTTTTAAAATCTACAACACAATTTTTTATCCAAAAATTAATGCAATAAATTAATAAGTATTATACAAGCACCTAGGAAGACACAAAGTAGGCAAATCTTTCAATAAATTTTTATAATTGATTATCAAACCCGACCTCAAAACAATAGGTAAAATTTGAGACAATCTATGAATGCATGCAACCCTCTGAAACTTTCAATCAATTCATTTGCTCTAATTCCAATTTTTTCTCCCCAAAATCCATGTGTATGGAAATGAACTACAACCCCTCTAATAAAGAGTCATAACCCTAACTAGGGTTTCTATTCCCCAATTACTAAAAGCCACTAACTTTATCAAATAGCAATTACTTTAATTATTTAATCATTTCATACACACTTAAAGAACTTTTTAAAATAAAATATTCTTTTATTTTGTTTTCCACCACTTTATTAATTAGTGCAAGCACTATTCAAAGTGTAGTTTATTATTTAAATTAATAATGATAATTAAAGCTCATTATTTAAATGCAACTCTAATTAATTATTAGTAATTAAATAATAATAAAACAATATTAAATGTTTAATCTTTTAATATATTAAATTCTCTTTTTATCCAACTTCTTAAATTAGACTTATAAATTAAATCTTTTAAACTAAAATACATATTTAATTAATTTTCAATTAATTAATTATGATCATATTTTCATTTTAATCAAATAATTTTAATAATTTTAATATCATAATATTAATCCAAAAGTCATAAACAAACATTCTACCAAGCAAATTATAGAGTAAAAACCACATAACAAGCATAAGGAAAACACCCGAAATGGAAGTCAAGCAACATACACAAAGAAAGACAAGTTTAAAAAGGGTAGATAGTCAGATATAAGTCCTTCTTGTAGGACAAGTATTTAGGCTACGGCTGGGATTGTATTTGATCATTAACTTCCCAGTCTTGCCATATAGTTATTGTGATAGGGCACACTCATCCTTGCGATTCAGGGAAGTCGATGCCTCATACCTACAACCTACATAAAATACGAGCATGTATCTATCTCTCTCTCTCTCTCTCTCTCTTTATATATATATATATATATATATATATATATATATATATATATATATATATATATATATATATATATATATATATATATATATATATATATATATATATATATATATAATTTAGATCCCAACTAGAAGGTGACTATGACTCCTTCCCTTAGCCACATCAAATAGAAAACTAAAACAAACACACACACCATACACATACAAGTATGGGGTAGACACCATAATAAATCTCAAGTAAAAAAAATCTCATAGTCAAACATAAAAAGCTCATTATGATAAATATAAAATAATCATCATTTGACATCATCATGAGAGCAACCATATTTACTAACTAAGAATAATTAAAACATCATTAGTACGCATGTAATCATAATCATCAAATATAACTCATGTAATGAAATGAACTAAGTAATCACCACTGATACATGATACATGTCCTTAAATAATGCCATATACCGGTAAATCAAATATCTCTAAGACTAACACTGTTGGAATTCTTTAGAATAACTAAGAGGGGGGGTGAATCATTTATTCAAGGTCCAACTATCTAAATAAAACTTTTATAATTCAGTGAACCCATAAAACTTTCTTAACCATGCATGCAATCATTGTGAGTTAACCAAAACTGATATGTTATTGTTAAACTATCATGCAGAAATGTAAAGCATAACACATTTATCAATACACATGACACAATGATTTAACAAGGAAACCCGATTTGGGAAAGACCACCAGTAACATGCTACTATTTTCTCACTCTTCTAAAGTGATGCCCTATTAAAGGCCAACCCTATTAAATGTTACAACACACACTATTAAACGTGACCCGATTAAGGGATTTCAATCACCCTATTAAAAGTGAGTCTTATTAGAGGACTTTGGGTCATTCACTTGGAATGCCACCCCATTAAAGGATTTTCCAATGACTGTTAAGTCAACCTTTCACCAAAGGATTTACCCTAATCTGATACAATTGTTAGAGAGTAACAATAGAGTTTGATTTGATACAAATTACAACCTTACTTGTAGATTATAGATCACTATTTAGTCCTCAACTCTATTTGGCTTCCAATCTTTGCAGTTTTGATAGCTTGTTCACCCTTCAAGTATTTATCTTCATTAAGCCTTCTTGCTTCGTTCGCTATTGCAGGCTTCTTCACTTAGATCACTTGATGAAGCAAACCCTTCTTCCTTCTCCTTGTCAGATTTTTTGCAGCAAAAAACTTTCTAACCTCTCTCTCAAAACTTTGCTTCATGAGACATCCCTAGATATAGGGAATTAGAAATCTTTTTCCTACTCATTATCCATCTCAAAAATTAGGGGTTTCAATGGATTAGGTAGGATACAATGTATCTACCCCATATCTTGTCTTTTCTAGAAACTTCTTCTAGAATCCATTTGAATTCCCCTCAAAAATGGTTTACATAAGATTCTGTGCCTCTAGCTCATCAATCTTATCTTCCTCCTTATTTACAAGTTCCAATAAAACAAACTTGTTGGCTTTTATTTGGTCAATCTTTTATCTTTTTCATAATGCAGAAACTTGACATTATCAATTTACTAATGCTCGACACATACTTAAAATTACTCGGCACCTATTAGTTTGCATGACATCCACTAGAAAATGCTTTCACTCAGCTCCAAATAACTTTTTGGTTAGCTTGCACTATCTTTACTTGACACCTATCAACTTGGTCAAGCATAGCAAATGAACTTTGCTCAACCTTTTTCATCTGAGCTTTCTAACTGTAGCCAAACATTTTGTAACCCCAAGTAGATCATCAATACATTATGTTATCACTATCTTAACTGATTCTTGCACTTCAATACATAATCATAACTCAACCTTTCCTCTAGGTACTTTTGTTACATCTTGTTTATCAAATCCTCTTTATCAATCAACTAAGTGATAGTGCTTGAAACATATAAGCAATTGTCTTATCAACATATAGTAGGTTTGACATCAATGACAAAACAATGATTGAAAACACTACTTACAACAATGTTTTGACTGAAATGATCTTTTCAATCATATATCAACAATCTCCCTCTTTGGAATTGATGGAAAACCAAAATCATTGACCAGTCAAACATCAAACTAACTAGGTTAAACAGTGAAGCAATGCCACAAGAATTTTTGTGAATAAAACTTCTCCCTTTATCAGCAACTCCTTCTTAGGTTACAAAATCTCACTTATCTGATTCTCTTTTGTCATAGATCAGAATATCTCCCTGTTTTCTTTCTTTTAGTCTTCTGATCTTCTGATGATGTGTTCTTGCATCATTATTCTTCTTTTACTCTCCCTTTGACTTGATTTTCTACTTTGAACTTCTTCATCATGATCAATATGCACTTGATCAGTTTATTGAACATTCTCCCTCTTTGACAACAATGCGAAAGATGCATACTCAACTCTTGGCATCTTAATCTATATGTAGATATAAAATTTTGTAGGCTCTTCATTTTTCTCCCTCTATCACCTTGTGACTAATTTTAATTTCTAGCTCTATGATTACTTTAGGCAACTTCCTAAAGTAAGATCTACTACATCAATTTGTATGTAGTGCATGTTAGCTTGTTTGATGCAGCATACTCCCTCTATCTTTTATATGGCCTTTGATAGGGGTATCACCCTTAATTTACCTCTTAGATACTCATAAGAATCCTTAGGTAATGCTTTGGTGAAGATATCAACAATTTTCTCTTTTGTGTTGATATATTCCATCTTCACCTCTTTTTCTTAAACCAACTCCCTTATATAATTATATTTTATTGCAATGTGCTTTGTCTTTGTATGCATAATAGGATTCTTTGATATATTTATAGAACTTGTATTATCACAATAAAGTGTCACTGGTTTGCTAATTTCTTCCTTCATTCCTTTTAGTAGCTGTTTGATCTATACAATGTTTGTGCAATTGATAGCAACAACAACATATTCTGCTTCAATAGTAGATTGTGAAGTACAACTCTACTTCTTGCTTGTCCATGTAACAAGTCTTCTACCTAAGAAAAATGCTCCTCTACTAGTGCTCTTCCTATCATCAATATTTCTAGCCCAATTAGAATCAATGAAGGATTTCAGTTCAAACTTTTCATTCTTCTTAAAGTATAAGCCATATTCTTCTGTTCCCTTTAGCTATCTCATTATCCTTTTGACTGCCATCAAGTGATTTTCTATTGGGTTAGTAAAGAATCTAGCAACTATTCCCACAACTAATGTAATATCAGGTCTACTATGTACTACATATTGCAATTCACCAATCATGGATCTATATAATGTTTGATTGACCTCAGCTAATTCATCATTCTTTGATAGCTTGAGTGTTGTTGCCATAGGTGTACTTACTAGTTTTGAGTCCTCAAGTTCAAATGTCTTCAAAATTTCCTTGACATATTTTGACTGAGTAATGTATACACCATACTTCATTTGATATACTTGTAGTCCCACAAAGAATTTGATCTCTCCAAACATTGACATCTCAAACTCTTGCTCATTTGATTTCCAAAATCTTTACACAAAGCATCTTGTCCTCTAGATATAATGTCATTAACAAAAATTTTAGATAACAGTATACCTTTTTCTTCATCTTTCTTCATTTACAAATTGTTGATATCATCTATTCTTTCAAATCCAATCTTAACAAGATAAGTATGAATTCTCTCATACCATGCTCTTGGTGCTTGCTTCAATCCATACAGGGAATTGTGTAGTTTGCATACCATGTTTATATATTTTTTGTCCACAAATCCTTTTGGCTGTTCTATGCAGACCTCTTCTTCTAATATTCCATTTAGAAATGTAGACTTGACATCCATCTGGTAAACTTTGAATCCTTTTTAACTAGCATAAGCAAGCATAATTCTCACTCCTTCCATTCTTGCAATAGGGGCAAATGTTTCACCATAGTAAATTCTTTCTTCTTATGCATACCCTTTGCAAACTAGTCTTGCTTTATTTCTTGTTACTTCACCATTCTTATCTAGCTTATTCTTGAATACCCATTTTGTGCCAATCACATTCTTGTCCTTTGGTCTAGGAACTAGGCTCGAAGTCTTGTTTTTTTCTATCTATTGAATTTCTTCTTTCATAGCCTTGTACCAATCATCATCTTCCAATGCATCTTTTACTATCTTAGGTTCCTTCATGCTTAGTAAACATGATTCACCTCTCAATCTATTTCTTGTCATTGATCTTGCATCTTTGTCTCCAATGATTTTATTTGCAGGATGGTGTCTTTTAACATATTTGGACAATCTAAGCTCAGTTCTTATGGTTGCATTCTGTCTCTTAGTTTTGTTATCACTATGTGCATCTCTATTAGGTATTTCAACATCTCTTCCATCTGTGCTAATCTTAGAGTCAAATTGTGCATTCTCCTCATTCTGCAACTCAGCATCTGAATGTAACTCAACATTCATATGATGTGATTCGACAATTGTTGAATCTTGCTGTTGATTTGCTACATGATTTGTGACATCTTATTTAGTAGGCATTCCTTCATAGTAGTATGCAAATTTGTCTTTTAATCTTCTAGTTCTTTGGTAGATTCATCTTCATGTGCTTCTATAAACTCATCAAAATTCAAATTTTCACTTTCCACAATTTTGCTAGTGTTAGTAATTAAACACTTGTAAGCTTTACTTCTTGTGGAGTAACCAAGGAATACACCTTCTTCACTTTTTGCATCAAACTTTCCACTCCTAACATCTTTGAGAATATAGCATTTGCTTCCAAATACCTTAAAATATTTTACTTTAGGAGGATGACCATACCATAGTTCAAAAGGTGTTGAGTGAGTACCTTTATTTACTTGCACATGGTTCAAAGTGTTTACTATAGTACTTATAGCTTCTCTCCAATATTTTAGGGCAAAATTTTTCTCCATCATTAGTGTTCTGGTATAGTCCATTACAGATCTATTTCTTCTTTCACCAATTCCATTTTGTGGGGGAGTCCTTGGTGTTGATGTCTATCTTTTAATTCCTCTGTCATTGTAGAACACTTCAAATTCATGTTGTGAGGCCTCACCTTGACCCATCATAGCATAGATATTGATTTCCATTTTGTTACCTAGGACTGGATATCTCGACATATACTCTGATACATGATGGATAGTAAATTTTGCTACATAATCGATGATATTTACCTTGTGATTTTCCATTATGATATGTATTATGACATAATTGGCATAGTCAATGAATTAATGGATATTTATTCAATACTTCATTATTATCTTAGAAATGGGTTTTAATGTGATTCTAATGCTAAATGTAATCTTGTTAAGGAAGTTAGTAATGTATAGTTTTTGAAGGCTAATGATTAAATGTTATATGTAAATATAGAAATAGGAAGTTAATTATAAAAACGTGTTATACACAAATTGTATGGTAATGAAAATTTCATGTATCTTTATTTCATTATGTGAGACACACACACACACACACACACACACACACACACACACACACACACACACACACACGACTTTTCATTGGACTACTGATGCTTGAGTTTAGTGTGTAGGAAAGGAACCATGGAAACATTATGGGGAAACAAGGTACAACCACATGTTAAAATGATACTGCCAAGGTGAATCTTTATAGGATTCGTAAACCTCATCATGATGCCTTTATTTTGTAAACGTGAGATGTATGTGTGTAGTATGTATTTCATGTGTAGATTCTAAACATGTCATGTGTGATGTATAGTGAATTTTGTGTGTGTCACTTGACACTTGTACTCATTATGTGAAAATGACATGTTCTTTGATGATGGATCATTTGGCCACCTTATCCTAAGTTAAATACCTTAATTGAGAAATTTGACTTATTGCCTTAAATTTGTAAAGAGAACAAGGTTACCATCATAGGAAATTTGAAATTTGAACTTACCTAGCATTGTGAGGGCCATAAAGTAGCTCTAAGGTAAATTTGTGATGAAAATAAAGCCTACCCATGTTAATACTTTAAGTTGGGGGGCCAGTAATGACCACTAGGGTGCCTAGAAGACCTGGGAGACCCCAAAAAGAATGTATTTTACATTCAGTCCGAAAATGAGAGTGATATATAGAGGCATGACCAAATTAGAAACTCACTTGGCCACTCTCTATCTTTAGAGACAACTAAGCTTTGGAGGAAGAGGATAAGGAGCTCTACTACAACTTTTCATTGCCATTGTTTGGAGTGAGGTTGGTACCCATGATCCATGGTGTTCTTCATTTGCATGTAGAGTTGATATAGTGTTCTTCATCTCGTGGTAAATTTGGTGTATTGTAGATGTGGTTGTGAAAAAGGATCTTTTGTTTGAGTGTTTCATGTGAGAATTTTATGTGATTTCATTCCTAAATCTTGTTTTGTTTCATGTTGTGTGTTTGTGAAATGGGTGTAAAGCATCACTCACCCTTGGGAGGGAAGATATGCTTGGGTGAAAGGGTTAGTTGGGCTTACTCATGTAGTTGAGGAACTCTCCCATGTGTGGAGATGATTTTTATGTGTTCAATGGAATGTGGACTTCTTGTTACTTGCATTTTGGGAGGTATAAGGAGGTGCGTGCAGAGGGAAGTCATTGTAAGCCTCGAAAGGGCATGTTGATAATGAGAATATGTGCATATTTGTGAATCATAGTTTAGAAATCCTCCTCATGGAGAGAGCCCACCTTCACCCTATAATTTGATTCAATTGTTGAATCTTTGTGCAAGCCTTGGGTTGGGTTGTCTTGTAATGTATTGTGTAGTGTTTTTTTATATGGCTGTGATCATATTTGTTATGCAGATGTGAAGATGTGAAACCAGTTGTGCCTTATTTTTCCAAGCTCGGTGGGTGGCCTCCTTGAGGCCTAGGTTGGGAGGTGAGCCTCCATGGTTCTACATATTGTCTCTTATTTGCAAGTTTTTTCTTGAGGTCTTGGACATTTGGGAATTGTGAAGTTTCACCTTTGTTTAAGAAGAGAGAACACTATTGTTTGAGTGGAGAATGGAGAAACAAGCTCCATCTTGTTAAGTGAATCATTATGCATTGTAAGGATGATGTTATTGTTTATTTGTTAGTATAAATATTGTGAATCATCTGCGTGTTGTAGAATGTCTCTCCATTTGCATATCTTGATATGGAGATCTCACCACCCTATGTGAGTATACTTGATAAATGGTTGAATGTAAGCTTGAGAAGAGCTTGATGGAAAGTTTCATTGTATTGATGTCATTGATATGTAATCTTGGATATGAATGCATTGAACAAAGGATTGAGTGTCATGGTAAACATTAGAAAATTAATTAAAAGATTATCATTTTATTATTCCTATTTCCTCAAGTTTCATATGAATAATTTAGATGTGTTGTTGTTCATTCTTGTTTCATACATAAATGTAGAATATGCAATTGATAGTTAATGGATTCATAGATAGTTTTATTGATGAAATGGAAATCATGTTAGAATTAAAATACTTGATGTTTCATGGGTTTACTAGAAAGTAAAGATGTCATTTGTGTTCATATTGGAATATCTTATGATTTAGATTGATAGAATTATGTTAGTTACTTTGTGTAATACATTAGATTGCAACATTTGGTAGGTCATATAATGCATTATACAATGTTTAGACTTATCAACCCAAGTATAAATGAATTTAGGGGATGTATGAAGAAACTTGTCAAAACTTTTAACTTCATAAGTAACCTATAGGTGCATATTTGTTTGCTGGAAAATGTATGAAAAACAAACTAAATCACTTTCAAAAAAATTATAGTCATTAAAATAATGATATTTGAATAAAATATTCATATTTATCTATTAGAAATATAAAAATATATAAGTCAAATGACATATTAAGAAAGCTACCCATGAAGTGTGCGAAATAATAATAAATAATAGTTATGTGGTAGTACCCTGTTAGCTAACAATAATAAAATAACTAAAATATTAAATTAAATAAAATTAGAAATTTGCACCCCATCCTTAAGAGGCAACTTGGTCACTACCAATGTCAATATGGTCTCAAAGAAAATTTAAAAAAGAATGCATATGGGGAAGAAAGGACACACCTCTGCCCCCAAAATCTTGGCAGCCTTACCTTCAAAAAGGGGCATTAAATATGAGTTAAAGCACCTAAGGAAGCACACATACCACTCCCTTCTCTCATACAATGTGGGAAGAGAGAGGGAAGGGGGGGCGGTTGCAAGTTGGGAGGGGAGTAGGTTTAGGGGGTAGGGGTAGGTAGGATATGTTTGAAGTTTTAATTTTTTTAAAATTTATTCATAAAGTAAAAGGGTAGTATGTTAGGTAGGGTCTTAGGATATTTGTTAAAAGGGTTAAGTTAGTATTATAATAAGTATAATTAAAAGATGTTTAGTATTATATTAAGCATAATTAAAGATGTTAAGTTAGTATTATAATAAGTATAAATAAAGGTGTTTAGTATTATATTAAGCATAATTAAAGGATGTTAAGTTTAGTATTAAATTAAGTATATTTAAAGGATGATTAAGTTTTAGAGAGTTAAAAAAATTATTACGAAAGAGTTAAATTAAAAAAAAAAAGGTTAAATGTTATTCTACGGGAATGAGAGTTTTAGTTTCATAGTAATAATAGATGGGTGAGACTTAGAAATAGTTAGTAATGTAAATTTTTCTTTCAACAAACATATATATTGGTATTATTAATTTGTGTTGATACTTCAAGTATGGGTAGATGGGGTAGGATGAAATGGTTATATATATATATATATATATATATATATATATATATATATATATAGGGATTTTTATATTTTGATTTTAGTTATTTTGATTATATTTTGATTTTAGGGATTTGTGTAATTATAATTATAGTTTATTTTGATTATATTTTGCTTATAGTTAATTAGATGATTTAAAGGGTAATAGATGTATCTTAATTTAAAGATATTTTTATTATAGTATATTTGATTATAGATATTTTGGGAGTGTAATAGTTATGTATACTATATTGAAAAGGTAGTATAGAATTTGGATGGTAGTTTTATCCTATAATCGATTGAATATTATTAACAATTATAGCAATTTTAACTTAATATTAAATAATAATGTTAGTAAATAGAGTAAAAGATGTATAATAAAAATGGTAGGCACAGGTGATTATTAAGTAATAATAATAAGAACAATTAAATAATCACATTAATATATTAATAATAATATATTATGTAAGATGGGACATGCAAGAGATTGTTTTAATATGTATATTATACGATGAAATTTTAAGTACATGCAAAACAAATTTATCAGGGTTATCCGAGAGTAACACTTAATAATAACTTGAGACATAAATATTTTTCGATAGAATGAAAGGCCTAGTCAGAGACATCAAATTGGTTGAGGATAATTATAATAATCTTAATATTAGTAGAAATAAAATGATTACTTAATAAACCATCTCCGTGTTGCAATCCTAGAGCTTTTACCACTACATTAACATGAATTTGAATCTCACTTGCAAATCTGAGCGTCTCAATTTGGGTGCAAAAGATTAAGGGCTTATAACCATAACACCTCAACATAGTTTTACATTTAGTATCTAGTAATCTGGTGACCATCTCAGAGGGAACTTGAAAATCCAAAATTCTGAGTGAAACAATTTTGTCCATCATCATACTTCATCACCTTCAAGTTTAAGTATAGGTTATATATCTTAACTTTAGTTTTCTCTCTTAAAAAAAAATTAGTTGTGTTTTAGCCTTGTAGAATTTTGGGCATGACCCATGTGAAGTGAATTCACCTCCTCTATCTAATCTCAAGCATTTGAAGCTCTTACCTATTTCTTTCTCAACTCTTGCCAAGTACCATTTAAGTATTTGAAAAGCATCTGATTTTTATCTTAGAAACATGATAGTCATCATTCTAGAGTAATCATCAACAAGTAGCATTATATACCTATCTCCTTTGTAGCTTTGCACTTCAATAGGTCCGCACAAGTCAGTATGAACAATTTCAAGTATTTCCTTAGAGGTATTTGCTTTACTTTTAAAGCTTGACTTTTTCATCTTGCCTAGCTGACATTGTTTGCACATTATATTTTTTGGTTTCTTCAACTTAGGCAAACCTCTAACTCTTTTCATGTTACTTATATCTCTTGTGCCAAAGCCATACATCATCAAATTTTGCAATAAGACAAGTAACATCCTCTATATCCAAATAGAACATATTACTCCTAGTTTGATCATGGTTTCCAATTAGATTTCCATTTGTATCATATATCTTGGCTAATTTGTTTTCAAATTCAACTTTGCACCCCAAATTGTTCACTTAATAAATTATAATTCAATCCTTCAACATAATAAGCATTGTTACATGAAATCTTATCTATAAGTTTAATAGACCCCTTTCCTTTGATTGAACATGGTGCATCATTACCAAATCTTATAGTATTTCCATCATAACTAGTTAAGGTAATGAACTTACTTTTGTCTCTAGTCATGTGATGTGAGCATCCGTTGTTAATGATCCATGTGTCATTCTTGTTCATACAAGTCATAAGTGAAATAGTCTCATCCTCATCTAATTCATCCTTCATTGCAACATATACCACTTCATCATCATTTTCATCAGAGTTGTTTTCATCAACAATATAGCATGACTTCTTGCTTTTATCTCTGTAGTCTCTTCCATCATCTTCTCTTCTGTTTCTCTACTTGTTCCCTTCTTTGGAGTTCTTCTTCTATGTTAATCCTTCTACAATATGACCAACTTCATTGCAATTAAAAAAAATGATAGGCAACTTACCTTTGAATTTACCTTTTCCTTTATGAAATCTTCTTGCCAAAAATGCTTCCAATTGTTCAACATCTTCCTCATCTACACTATTGTCATTGGATGCATCCTTTATCTTTATTTCTTCTTCTTGGGCTTTACTTCCTTAGAATCCTTCAGTAACATTTGGCTTTGAAAGCTAATTCAATACTCTTTGGTCTATAGTTGTTAAAATTAGATAGATCAAATGTAGTGAGTCTACCTACTATAACTTCAAGGGTTAGATCATTTCCTGGCATACATCTTAACTCTTGAATTGCAGACACTCTAATGGCATATATAGGCAACAATGTTCTCAAGACTTTACTCATCACAATATCATCATCTATTTTACTAGTTGCACTTTTTATAGCACTAAAAACTTCTTTTATTCTTTATTATAGCAACATATTGAGCAATATTTTCACCTTCTTCCATTCTCATGTCATTAAACTTACCTTTGAGGCCCTCTGACTTGGCTCTTTGAACATTTTTGTCTCTTCCATAGATGGTGCTCATGGAATCCCACATCCACTTTGCACTTTCGAGATCTTTGATATCATCAAACTCAACATAGCTTAGGGTAGAGGCAATCTCCAACATTGCTTGATTGTGCTCTTTCTTTTTCTTCAAATATTTAGTAGTTAGAGCTCCTACTAGATCAACATGTTTTTCTATAATGCAAGTTTGTGCATAGTCTCCAAGTCGTCCAAGGTGAAGCTTCATAAAACTTTTCCATGCAAGAAAGTTATCTCTATTTAGCTTGGGTGCCTCTCTCTTTGACATCTTGATGTTTATGCTTCTAGTACCTTGAAACTAATCATTTTTAGCAATTGCACTCTAATAACAATTGTTGGAATTCTTTAGAATAACTAAGAGGGGGGAGGGATGGGGGGGAGGGGGGGGGGCTGAATCAGTTACTCAAGGTCTAGATTTCCAAATAAAACTTTTATAATTTAGTGAACCCATAGAACTTTCTTAACCATGCATGCAATCATTTTGAGTTAACCAAAACTGATATGTTACTATTAAACTATCATGTAGAAATGTAAAGCATGACACATTTATTAGTACACATGACACAATGATTTAACAAGGAAACCCAATTTGGGAAAAACCACCAATAACATGCTACTCCTTTCTCACTCTTTTGAAGTGATGCCCTGTTAAAGGTTACAACACACATTATTAATGTGATCTGATTAAGGGATTTCAATCACCCTATTAAAAGTGAGCCTTGTTAGAGGAATTTAGGTCATTCACTTGGAATGCCACCCTATTAATGGATTTTCCAATGACTATTAAGTTAACCCTTCACCAAAGGATTTACCCTAATTTGATACAATTTTTAGAGAGTAACAATAGAGTTTGATTTGATACAACTTACAACCTTACTTACAGATTATAGATCACTATTCATTCCTCAACTCTACTTGGCTTCCAATCTTTGCAATTTTGACAGCTTGTTCACCCTTCAAGCATTTATCTTCATTAAGCTTTCTTGCTTAGTTTTCCATTGCAGACTTCTTCACTTAGATCACTTGATGAAGCAAACCCTTCTTCCTTCTCCTTGTTAGATTTTTCACATCCAAAAACTTTCTGACCTCTCTCTCAAAACTGTGCTTCATGACTAGGCATCCCTAGATATAGGGAATTAGAACTCTTTTTCCCACTCATTATCCTTCTTCACAATTAGGGTTTTTAGTGGATTAGGTAGGATACAATGTATCTGCCCCATATCTTGTCTTTTCTAGAAATTTCTCCTAGAATACATTTGAATTCTCCTAAAAATGGTTTACATAAGATTCTGTGCCTCGAGCTCATTAATCTTATCTTGCTCCTGATTCACAAGTTCCAAGAAAATAAACTTATTGACTTTTATTTAATGAATCTTTGATCTTTTTTGTAATCCAACAACTCAACATTATCAATTTACTGATGCTTGGCACATACTGTATTACTTGACATCTATTGTAAAATCACTCGGCATTAACTAGATTTTACTGGTGCTTGACACATACTTAAAATTACTTGGCACCTGTTAGTTTGCTCGACATCCACTAGAAAATCTTTCACTCAGCTCCAACTAACTTTTTTCTCAGCTTGCACTATCTTTACTCAGCACCTTCTATCAACTTGGTCAATCTTAGCAAATGAACTTTGTTCAACCTTTTTCATCTAAACTTTCTAAGTGTAGCCAAACATTTTGTAACCCCAAGTAGACCATCAATACATTTTGTTATAATTGTCTTAACTGATTCTTGCACTTCAATACATAATCATAACTCAACCTTTCCGATAGGTAATTTTGTTACATTTTGTTGATCAAATCCTCTTCATCAATCAACTAAGTGATTGTGCTTGAAACATATAAGCATTTTTCTTACTAACATATAGTAGGTTTGACATCAGTGACAAAACAATGATTGAAAACACTACTTACAACAATGTTTTGACTGAAATGATCTTTTCAATAATATATCAACATAACACATTCATGAAATAAGCCTAAAATAATTTTTCAATTAGAACAAAAAAGAAAACTACCAGAGGGCAGTACATGTCATCAGGCTCTGATATAGATTATGTAAAGGAAAGACACCAACTAGAGATTCATGTGTTGGTGTTTCAAAAACTATAGGTTCTAACAACCAATACCAAGATGCAAAAGATAAATAATAGCATAAGGATTAGCTAGTTCCCATATTCAATAGAAATTATTTTAAATCTGGACCAACTTCAACAAAGAACACAAGGGCTTTCTACTCTTTAGGCTCTACAAGGCAAAGGCGGGTGCACCTAGGGATTTATTGGCTTCTTCTTTGATTTTCTTCTACAATAGTTATTCACTAATATTATTCTTCTCAAATTTATATCTTATAGCATAAAAATGGTCAAAAGACCTCTTGAAATGTAATCAAATTGTTGATTTATATCAGCTTACTATAAATTCAAAGAAAGTTATCCTTATAAGAGAATGACTAACAATTCAGTTCTTTATTACAGAAATGGAAAAATGTTTTAGATTTAGAAATGTATTGTTCAACCACATGACTATATCAACTTGCATCTGAATTAATGACTAGTGCCTTATCCATTGTATACAAAGTCAAAGCAATAACCCTAGACCTTATTTAATTGACTTGCAATTAAATGTATAAGTTGTTAACCTTGAATTTCAGTCTTATGATATCACTCCCAAATACCTAGAAAACCTATCAATTCAAGTAAGCATTTATTTAGTTCCTTGAATTAAAAGAAATAATGAAATGATATACGACTCATCCAAGTTGCATTAAATGGAAAGATCTTTTCTCATTTCAATCTCAAACTAACATATACATGAAAATGGAGACAGAACTCATAGACACAAATATGTAAAACTCTCTTTTTGTATTAATTTTCTTTGAAAGTAATACAATACTGGTATACAACTCAAGATATAACTCAAAACATGGGAAACTTAGTCATTCAATGTTTACTATATTCTCATATTTGCAAATATAAAACAACATACAATTTGACACAAAACTTTGGACTGACTTTAATTAGCATAAATAATAAAAATCTATAGGACTCGAACCCTCACTCCACATCTTGGAAATCATTTTATGGATAAGGATTGCAACAAGCTTTAGATGGGAGGACACATGCTGAAAAATAATTTGGAATCAAAATAGAAAGATATTTCTACATGTTACTTTTACAAAAAATTCTCTACATTAGTTCAAAATTTGGGAAAGCAATTGCAAAATTGGTAGGTGGCACTTTCTTTAGATGTCTTCAGCTTGAATCTATTTATACTTTAACTATCTATAGCTTTCCTTTCCTTTTCTCTCTATTTTGTCTCTTCTACCTCTAACTATGACTTTAACCACTCAATTACTATCCCTTGACGGTATAGCCTTTATTCCTAGTATAATCTCCCAAATGGCTATGTTAGTGTCCACATCTAGTTAGGTGGCATTTTAAGACCATTCAGTTCCTCAAGGCATTTGTTCCATTTAGAATTAGTTATAGCTTTAACCTCTGTAGTTATCTTTCCCATTTCCAACTCTAGTTTATATAATGTATCTATTAAATCATACAATACTACAATGTCAACTTCACCATTATAGTATGCCAAAATTCTAGAGTAATTCAGGATGTTATCAAAGGGGGATGACCATTCTAGCCATTCCTTGACTCCTCCATCATTATCCAAAATGGTGGGTACAAAATTAGGTGTTCCTGTGACAATTGTTTTTATCTTATTTTGAATTAACTACAAATTTCCTACTAAGAAACCATTTAACTCTTTTACCTTGTGAATTAATTTTCTAATAGTAACAACTTGCCCCTTTGGTAAGTCCCTTTTGGGAAGCATGGGCACAATGCTCTCAAAGAATTGGGTGAATGGACCCCATGTGGTGAATAAAGGATATAACAAGGCAATTGCCTTCGAACATTTATATTCTGCCCCTTGCAAAACAAGGTAAGCACTATGCACATTTTGAGAAACTGATTCCAATGCATTTACCTTGTGAGTTAGAAAGTTCTTGATGGTTTTGATTTCAATATCCTTGCTGGACTCCAACTCCTCTTCATCCACTGCCATGGATTGACCTATCATATCCTCTGTTTGAGGTGCATGGCCCTCTACCCCTATGCCCTTGTATTCAATTTTAGTGGTGGACCTTGTTGTATTTTTCAATAGCACTATCTCATACTCTAATTTGAGATTTCTCTATTCTAGCACATAGGTCTTCTTCATTTCTTCTTCATAATGGCTCCTAGTTTTAATGTACTGCTCATTGGCTCCTTCCAACTGTTCTTCCAAGACATCTATCTTATTTTTTCCTAACAATGATGCAATATTCAACAATCCAAAAATTTAACTACTAGAGATAGAGTGCACATTCCAAAATATTACATTTCCCATAAGGGACTCTTTAATCTCCATGAGAGTGGGCTTTTGGTGTTTTGGAGCAAAAATTCATATTGCTATTGTTTGGGCATCAATGTTATACCCAAATCTTCTTACTTGCCCTAGCTGATCCTCATCTTTGAATGAGAGAGTATTTTCCTACCTTCTCATTTGATCTAGAAAAAATGAGGAACATTGTCCCAACTTGCAAATACAATCATACCACTCCTTTGTATTAGCTCCCTGGCCTCTTTTACAATGAGGGTTTCACTTGTGGGGTCATACTCTTGTAGTTTTTTAACCATTTCAACAACTACTTCATCTGAGTCCCCTTACTTAATTTGTAGTGACAACTCACTCTACTTTATCTTAAACAAGAAACTCTTGAATTCCTCTATTTTAATGAAGTTTTCATTAATCATTAACTATTTCTTGAATTAATTTGCAAGGCTTTTTCCATAGCATTATGTGGAATTTCCACCATTTTTTGCTTCTTGCTCCTTTGTTAAGCCCATTCTAAACTTTTTTCTTGGTCTTCATCATCATCATCATCATTGACCTCTACAACAATATCATACTCAAAAGACTCAAAATCCACCTTCTTTCTTATCTCTTTTGGCACTTGAGATGATATCTCATCACAGTTCTTAATGGATATACTTTTTTCTTCTCCCATCCGAAACTCAGAACATCTCTAAATTTTATCATCCTTTCTCCATTATCATCTAAAAATAAGCAATGACATCCTCCTCCCATTAACACTTTGTTGGAGGAAAATTATATCCCCTCATTTGCTTTAATGCATTTCTAACTGCATTGTAGGGGTCATAGGTTCTAGCAGGGGCAATTGGAAAGTTGTAATTTCTTAGGAAAGCATTAGTCTCCTCAATTGCATTCTTCCATGTATCGAAATCACCTATTTTTGTATATCTACACAAAAATGTTCCCTTCTTGATAGTTTGGCCTAAATATTCTCTATTTAATGAGATTAGCAACCAAAAAACCTCTATAAATCATAATCTTTTAGTAACATACTTTAGTAGGAGGTGAGATGGCCAACGACATCCATAAACCCTTATGAAAATGTAATCTTCAAAAAGAAACACACTTCCCCAATCATGCCTTAACTATTTCTTGCATCAAAAATAAAGTTAGGCTTAACCTCCTTTCTAACATTCCTAGGTATTTTTTCATTAACAACTTCTATCATATTTAGAATAGGGTGCACAAAGTCATTATAAAAATAAATAGCATTAGAATATGTCTAGAATCTTTGCCATACCCTTGTCCATCTTTTTATAGGTAGTCTCTCTCCCCATTCCTCTATACACTCAATGAATTGCACATTTCTGAATATAATCAGATGCATGATCAAGGAGTAATGATGGAACTTGAAATTCTCCATTCTTCACTCATGTGCAACAACAATTTCATCTGGATCTTGGTGATTATGTATGTGAAAAAATCATACACCACATTTTGTGTGGGTCTTGGATATTCAATGCCATGATGTAATGCCCACCAAGAGCATTCATTGTTCCATATGAATCTGGGCCTTTGTTTAGACCAAAGACAATGTTCTACATATACCTCTAAAAAAATTCAAGAGGCACGAGGTCTTCCACCTCATTCTTCTTTGGTATTTATCCTTTTTCTTTCCTTTATATTGAGATGTACCTTGTCATTGTTTAACCCATGTAGAAGCTCTTCTGATTTTTAAATTTTTTATTCAATTTGTCCATGTCAATTGGTAATGACATTGGAACTTCCAAATCAAAGGCTTCTATGAATGTATCCTTATCCAATGCCAAGAATATGCTTCTCTCTTTCCCATGGAAGGACTTGCTAACTAGATTGTAAGACTTTATTAATGCCTCAACTAGGTCAACATCCACAAAGACCTTAGACATGATTCCTTTTCCCAAGCTTCTAGTTCAATGGTTTGAAATTGGAACCTTCTCTATTCTATTCTTGTAGAAAAACCATAATAATTCACTTTCATTCCTATCCAGAATCTTTGCATTTCTGCAATATACGTAGGGATCTCTAAATACACGATCATTTGTAGATTGGAGATTAGAAGAACTAGATAGAATTTGCATCCATTCATCTATGAATAGACTAGGGATTTTTGTTTTTGAAGTATACTCTTCAATCTGTGCTTGTGTAATTAGTTCTCCTTCCTTCTATGTCATTGCTTTCAAATTATCTCAATAACCTTGAACTGTGTTATGTTGGAAATTTTCTTTGCAACTTTGAAATCTTTCTAACACTTCAAGATCCATGTAACTAGTAATAAAAATATCTATTCTTAGAATTTATCTTTTTATAATGCAAAATGGAGCATGGCATTAATGCCATTAAAATTGGAATGCTTGAAATCCTCTTTTTTCTTGAAAAGATGGTGATATCTTCACATTTTCACTATTCATACTTCCAGCACACATTTATTTTTTTAAATTAGACATGGCCATTTTAAATCTATTTTATGCTTTTAAAACTGAAAGTCATAAAATTGTGATTTCCTTCTATCTCTACTTCGTACTGGTTTACCATTCTTCTTTAGTTCTAGCTGCAACCATGTGAAATGGGCTATCTTCAATGTTTCATGGCTTTGTTATCCTTTTTTCTAACTGCCAGATCAACATTGTGATGTTGCGATTCATACCAATCACTACATTGCAACCCTATTTTCTTAGTCACTACGTGGGCTTGTGAAACAATGATCTCTTTATTTAAACCTCTATCACAACCTTGCAATATTGAGACAAAATTCCTATAGACACCATGAACAGTAGAAAAAACATGTTTCTTAACTGTCTCGTGACCTCACAATGACTTAACCTTTTTCTTTATTAATTGCAATGACCAAGAAAAAATTGCACACTAATCATGATCACGTCTTCACAATGTTGAAACAAACTATCTATCAATGCCTTGTGAAATGGTGAAAAGCATTGAACTTGACCATCTCATAGCTTCATGACCTTTTATCCTTTTATTTATTTACCATATCAAACTAGCAAAACAACTATTAGACATCTTATCAAAACATCGATTAATCACATTCTTAACTGTCACTTCAAACCTATGAAACAATGAAACCTTGGTTTTTGACTGCATCACCACTTCACAACTATTTATGACTTAACATTTTTATCTCTTGCAAGGATCTAATGATTAAAACTTTGATCTTTATCACTTCTTTGAAATTGTTAATCATATAACACTCTTAAGCCATGTGATATTGTGATAGCTATTTCAATGCTAACTATCACCCTACTTTGTGGCTTTGCAACTTAGAACTTTAACTCATGATTAAACCTCATGATGGTGTAATGACCATATATTTCTACTTCACCACCTTAACCATGTATCATTCTTAATTTCAAGCAATAAAGTGATAACCTTGAACTTAACTGCTACTATTGCCCTTTGTACCTTCACAACTAAGATATCACTATCTATCTTGCTACCCACGATGTCACAATCACCTTTTTGGACTTAATTGTTGTTATCTTTTGTGGTTTTGCAACTACAAATTTTAACTTGCCTCTTAAACCTAGAAAACTATGATCACAAGCTTTTGCTACTTTGTAATTGTAATCTAAGGTTACTCTTAACTACCCATGAAGTTGTGATGACTTTCAAACTTGACCACCATGGTTATCTCCTACAAAATCACAACTTAAAATCCTTTAAGCCAAAAGTAGGCCATAATCATGTGATCTTTGGTGAATCACTCCTTCATAAACCATCCTTGAAGGTTAGCACTAACACCTGCAATGTTGTGATGAACTTTATCCTGACTACTTTGCATCTTCCAAAATATTTAGTGATCATAGCATAGAGATGGGGAGATCAAAACAATATTATGACATCGCAACTTAAAGAATTTTTAGGGACATGTCTTACAATATATAAAAATTATCAATAGACTTAGGGATATAAAATTAGTGTATAACCTAAGCTTTTCATGTATTCCTATTTTATATTTGCATGTCAATTTATGACTAATTTATGAAAACATAAGACACAATTATTTTCTAGAGTTTTTTCATGAGGAAGATGACATTTTTAGAAACCCTAAGTAGCTAAACAAAAATTCTTCTTGATTTTCACAAGGATATCACAAAATTTTGCAAGGTGAAAATTTAGGCCATCACCATATAAGAAGATATAAACCTGAATGCATTACCCATTTTACCTTAAAAATAAGAATGTGTTTCATTATAACATTAGTGACCTATGTCATTAAAGTTGTAATGTAATATTTAATTAGGAATCAAACATTATGTTTGCAGGAAAATGGGAAGATTAAAAGGTAAAAGAGAAATCACAAATCTTTTAAAAATTCAGCTGTTAAAATTGAAAAATTCTCATGGAGGGAGAGGAGATAAATATTTAAAACAAAGAAGAGTTAGGGGTTCTAGATTTCACCTTTTTGGTTGGAGACTTTGTGCTGCAGGGAGGAAAGATTTATTTCTATTTTTTTGCAATGCATAGATAGAGGGCATGTTTAGCGTTCATGCAAATTGTTATGGAAGGCTTGAGCCTATGAGATCACTTTATTTGATATTGAATTAAAAAAAGAGGTATTTTTTGGATTATATTGAATTATGTCTTGAATATAATTACTCCCAATGCCACCAGTAATATAAGTTTGGTTAATTTATCTCTTAGTTGTAATTTATGAATGTGAGAGAATGATATGTATTTCAGTTTCTTGCATTTATTTATCTTTGTATTTAGGTATTTCACATCTATTTTGTTTTTAAAATAGATGTCTATCTGCCTTTATTGCTTTTGGGTTAAAAGAATTCATGCTTGTAATTTAGTAAATTCATTGGAAATATCACATGGGGAGCTGTACCTAGGAAAATTTATAGGGAAGATAATTATTCCATATATTACCCAACTATTAGTTCCAAATTGTGTCCTCTTGATTATGCATTCAAGAGTTAGTTTGTAAAGTTTTTGTTAAAAGACAAATCTATTCACTAACACTCTCATGTGTTTCTCTTGTTAGATGTGGTATGTACATACAAGATTCATGGATGATTTATGTCCTCAATGACTTGGTTTAATGGTACGAATTCTAATTTGAATTATTTTGACTATTCCTTGATATAATAACTTCATCACCATTAAGCACAATAATGAGTCTACTTCTACCCACTTTGTAAAGTGATAGTCATGAGTATCTTGCTTTATGCTTCCTTTGTTGACTCAAAAAAATCATCCTATATGGTCACTAATAGATCTAACTTCCTTTCCTAGTTGACATCCTTTTGTATATTCTCTCTTCACTTATCACAATTCCATATAAGTGGATATCCCCTATTATAAACAATATTTTGGACTTGTACTTCATATTTCTGTATTCATCTTTATGAATTTGAGTCATACATACAAGATTAATGGGCCTTGCCAGTGATTTCTCCCTATCGGTCTTGGTTCCATCTTGTGACTTGACACCAATGATAAAATTATTATAAATGAGTCTACTAGTCACTTTAACAATTAATCTTCAAGCTTTGGGATAGTTATATGAACAATCACCCCCTTTTGCATTGATGGCAACACTTCAACACTTTTTAGCATTCCGCTACCTTTCTTTTTTCTTCTCCCTTCAACATCTTTCCTTGGGATGATGCATCAAAATTATTTGACCATTATTATTCTTTTATGGATTTATTTAGATTTGACTCCTTTTGGTGTTCATCTTTTACTCTTCTCATCATTTCTTTGGTCTTTCTTTTCTCATCTCAACTTTTCCCTTTCTTGTCAACTTCTCTTGTCTGCCCCCCCCTGCTCCCCCACTTTTTATTTTCTTGTTATCATCTCAACTTCTTCCGCTTTGCAAAAAATTTCAAAGGATCTCACCTTTTACTTCTATGATTACTACATATTTGGATTAGTCCCTTTTTTTCATCAATACAACATTTGATTTCTCCACTTTGAGATCATGGATTCATGATTGATAGGGCCAAGACCCCTAACTTGTCTATCACATACTCAAATGTATCATTTTCAAAAGGATTTGTGAAGATATCAACCATTTTATCATTGGTTGGTATATATTCCATGCTTACCTCCTTTATCTACACTTTTTCTCTTAGAAAATGGTACTTGAGTGATATGTGCTTTATCTTTGAGAGCATTACCAAGTTTTTGGATATGTTGATTGTACTAGTGTTATCGCAATTGATAACCATTGGTTCCTCCATTTTCTCTTGAATTCCTATGTAGGAGCATCTTGCATCACAAAATAACAGGGGATGTTAAAGAAACTATTTAAAAAAAAATTGGAGGAGAGAGAAAGTGATGAAAATTAGAGGAAAAATAATAAAATTTTTTAAAAAGAAAGAAAAAGAGAAAAAGAGGAATTTCTATTTTCAAGGTGCATAGGTGGCATAAATAGAAAAATAAATAAAAATGGTTGTCATTCCATTTATCAATTTGTGTAGGTGGAAATCTAAAAGTTTGTGCAAATTTCCTTATATCATGCATTTAATATTCGTTGGGCTACATAGTGGTGCTTAGTTGTATTTGGGTGGGAATTAAATATTTTTTGTAAGGTATTTGTATTTACCTTTTATCCCACATTAGTTATGTTTGTAAAATCTTGGGTGGTAAGTACCTATTTAAGAAAGGCATATGAGCATTTGTAATCAAGCTTCAAGGTGTGATCTCTTCTTGGTAGAAGCTTGGAGAGAAGGAGATAGCACAAGAGAAACTTTTTCTAGAGTGTGTGGATAGAGCGAGAAGTGCAAGATATTTTACACTTGGATCTTGGATAAAGTTTGAGAAGAGCTAGTGGATATGGTTCAAAAACAAGGAGATTGCTTTGTGGGCTTATGAGCACAAGTTTAGATCTTCCTTGGAGGTTTCTACCAAAGTGTGGATCTAGACTAGCTAGTGTTTTAGTTGGATCTTGAGGTATCTTGTAGAACTATTATTGTAATTGTGATTGTATTTGGCCATAATGAGGAAGGCCTTATAGTTTGACACATTGTATGTACATAGTTATTTTATGAATAAATAGTTACATTTGGTATGAGATTGTGTATCTTGTGTTGTGTGGTTATTTGCTGGGGGCTAGGACATCTTCTTTTGGGATTCTCCTACCTTGCACAATGTTAAGTGGTATAAGAGTGAAGGTTGTTCATGAGCATGTAGATAGATTATTGAAGTTGAGGTAGTTTTCCATAGGACCTTGGGAGGACATGTAGATGGATCTATGGTTGCGGAGATGGAAAGTTGATCTTGTTTGGGAAGATTGATCTATTGGTGATTTATTGTAGAGGGTTTGCAAATATCTTTGAAGATGGCTTTGAGAGGATTGGACCCTAAGGTGATTGTGAATCTTCATAACATGGTGGAAAATAGGTTTTTAGAGATGTCTACTTAATTTAAAGCTAGTTTGGTTGATCAAGTTAAGGAAGGGCTGGTTGAATTTCATAGAGATTTTTGGAGCTAGAGTCTATTGATCTAGAAGAGATCTCTTTGGTTGGTTTAAAGACTTTTTTGAGAGAGAACATGGCATAACAAGGTTGAGGTGGAAGAGGTTGGTTTTGTTGATTAGTTTGTGGAGTTTGATACAAAACTTGTAGAGAAATTAGAGGTTGTTGATGATGATATTCCTAACCTTGTTGATACTAGGATGAAGATTGGATTTCATGATCGATTGGCTAAGTATGACATGGAGATTGTAGAATCAGTCATGGATGATCTAGTTGTTGTTGGTGGTGACTTGTACATTGTAGTGAGACCATTGGTGTTGAGAGTTTGGCATATGTTGATGAAGAACTATGTATTGTTGGTGATGTGGAGTTATTGTTGGTGTGGATTCACTAGTTGCTATTGTGGGTGTGGATTTACTGATAAAGAATTATTTTGAGTTTGTTCTTGGGAGTGAGCATGCTGATTGTATAGTTGAGATTATAGTGTTTGATAGAGTACTAATGCAGATGTGGATGATTTGCATGTTGGTTTTCTTGTCCCTATTGGAGTAGAAGCCTTTGTTGAAGATGAAGATGGTTGTAGATCTTTCAATTGGCATTAAAGTGTGGGACAAACTTTTCTATTGACTTGGGGAGTCTAATGTAGGAGCATCTTGCATCATGAAATAAAATGGGGTGTTAAAAAAAATTGGAGAAGAGAGAAATTGACAAAAATTAGAGGAATTTTTTTTTTCTTTTCAGGAAAAAAGTAGAAAAACACGAATTTCTATTTTCAAGGTGCATAGGTGGAATAAATAGAAAATAAATAAAAATGGTTGTCATTCCATTTATCGAGGTGTGTAGGTAGAATTCTAGAAGTTTATACAAATTTACTTGAATCATGCATTTAATATTTGTTGGGCCACATGGTGGTGCTTAGTTGTATTTGGGTGAGAATTAAATATTTGTTGTAGGGTATTTGTATTTACCTTTTCTCTCACATTTTTTGTATTTGTAACATCTTGGATGGTAAGTTCCTTTTTAGGCAAGGCATATTAGCATTTGTAATCAAGTTTCAAGGTGTGATATCTTCTTCTTAGAATCTTGGAGAGAAAGAGGAAGTAGTGAAGCAAAGTGTTTTTTAGAGTGTGTGGATAGATTGCCGAATGTGAGGTAGTTTACACTTGGATCTTTAAAATAAAGTTTGAGAAGAGCTAGTGGCTATGGTTTAGAAGTAAGGAGATTGCTTGGTGGGTTGCAAGTACAAGTTTAGATCTTCCTTGGAAGTTTCTACCAGAGTGTGGATTTGGACTAGCTAGTGTTTGGGTTGGATCTTAAGGGATCTTGTAGAACTTTTATTGTAATTGCTATTATATTTGGTTGTAATTGGGAAGGCCTTATAGTCTAACACATTGCATGTGAACAATTATTGTATGAATAAAGAGTTGCATTTGGTATTAGATTGTGTACCTTGTGTTGTGTTTCCACTGTGTGGTTATTTGTTGGGGGCTAGGACATCTCCTTTTGGGATTCTCCTACCTTGCACTGCCTCAATTCCAATCTTACCTCATTTACTTACACTTCTTTGAAAAAATGGTACTTGATTGATATGCACTTTGTCTTTGAGTGCATTGCCAAGTTTTTTGGATATGTTGGTTGCACTAGTGTTATCACAGTTAATAACCATTAGTTCTTCAATTTTATTTCATGTATTATATTTATTCAATTCTTATTGTTATGTTTAGGTTTTTTTTTGTCTCTCAAACTTACTTTCTTAGCTAGTAGCCTTTCTTTTTTTGTCTTGTTAATCTGTGTGCAATTGATTTCTCCTTTTCTCTTGTTATTTTTCTATTTTAAGCTCAAAATTTTCTCGATCTATGTGCACCTCTTCCCTTTGCTTCATGCTTTCATTTTTCTTGGTCTAGAATCTTACCATTTTTTTCTTCTTTATCTCTCTCATCCCAATGATGGATCACATAGAGTGATCTAAAACATAGATGCAAAAATAGGAACATAATCGATCCAAAAAACACCAAAAATAATTTTAATGGATTGTGGAAAACTACTATCTTCAATTCCTTAAAGTATTTATTTTATCTAAACAACTTGAGTGCACTTTATTGCTTTAGCAACATACTTTGGTTCAATTATTGACTATGATATGCAGGTTTTCTCCTTGGTTGCCCATGCAACTAGTCTGCCTCCAAGAAAGAGTACACTACCTATCATGCTCTTTTTGTCATCTATGTTCCTTGCGCAAGTAGAATCAGTAAAGGTATAGAGCTTAAATTTTCCTTGTGAGGATACCATAGGCCATACTCTTCGGTAACCTTTAAATATCTAAGTATTCTATTCCAAACTACCATGTGTGACTCCTTTAAGTTGGTAGAGAATTTAGATATTATTCCAACCACATTTATTATGTCTAATATGTTATGCACAAGAAACTACATTTTATGAATGATTGATAAATTTTATCATTCACTTCAAATGTTTCATCTTCCTTTGATATATTGTATTTAGTCACCATTGGGGTGCCCACTGGTTTTGTTTTCTTCACACTAAAGGTCCTGTTGTGGTTTCACAATGCACACCCCATTTTTCTTAGAAATGAGGACCCCCTACTTTATTTTTTAGCTTTCTAGATCCCTATTCTAGGGTTTGAGTCTTTTTAGGGTTTTGCGTCAGGGTCTCTACCTAGAAACCTAGATTCCTGGAAACCATGTTCTGAAGGAGAAAAGTCATTATTTTTGCATATAAAGATGCAGACTAGTGTACCTAATGCACCTCACTAGGTGTGTTATGTGCTAGGTTACCTAAGGCCCAAAGGGAAAGCACTTCCTTCTTAGAAGAGGGCAGCTACGCACCTATGCACCTCCAAGAAGTGCACTAAGCCCTAGGCCTATAAAGCCCATAACCCCCACCTCTTTTCTCATCACTTTTTCCTCTCACTCTAGTCTTCCACATCTGTGCATCTCCTGGGGTGCACCACTATGCCACACCACCTCCATCACCTACACACACACACAACACAAATGCAACAAATTAACCTAGTAAAAGGTATGCACCATGCGCACCCTCAAGGTGTGCAAAGTGTGCACCTTTTCTTAGCAGTAAAATCCTTAATAAAAATATAGTAAAAAAGATCACACAAGGTAGAGGTGCATAGGTAAACTTGTCTAAGGTGCACCACTGCATATGTTTACTATTACTTAGCCTTTCCCCCAAGTGTATTTGTGCACCCCATAAGGTGTGCTAAGTGCACACCCTTCCTTTCACACTAAGCATACTTTGGCACCATAAGGGTGAACATCTAGTGCACATTAGAGGTGCACAAGGTGATGTATTTATTTTTTTTGTCTTTCAAGGTTAGAAAATAAGTTTTTAGATATTTTTAACAGTTTTTGAGAGTCAAGGTTTTTGGGTTGTATTTTGGTCATTATTAGAGTTTATGTCAATTTATTTTTCTTCACTTCTAGACTAACAGATCTTGATTTTGTGTAGATTCAATGGCTTCTTCATCATCTTCCCTCAATGCAAAGATGGTCCTAAAACCAAAAGTTTTCAAGTTTCAAGGTGTTCTAGCAAAGTTATGCTTCTAAGATGAGTATTCAGAGATCTGAGACACTGAATGCTACCATATCAATTGGAACACATTCCTAGCTCTATGAATCAAACCTACCAAGAGGTCCCTAATGATATCTACTCTTATTAGATTAGGGTTAGTCAATGTAGCATCTCACCTGATATCAGTACAATCATTACAATTCATCAAGGCACTAGTAGATAACTATGTCTTAGAATAAAGGGTTATAAAAAGTATAACTAGAGAGATCATATTAGATCTAAGACCTAAAAATATAGGGAAGGTATTCCATCTTCTAAGAGTGTACTAGTAAATCAGATTGGCATATCATCAACCATAAAGGTTGTATAGAGAACATGAAGGGGAAGCATCTAAAACCATTCAATCCTCGTACCTTATTGAGAAGACTCCTCTTGGACTCAAAGTAGGAAAAGTAGATATGATAAGAGACTATATGAAAGATGATATTGGATATTCCATAATAATTTTTAGTAGAGTCACGGGGTTACTAGCATTAGGACACTTGAATATATGGATGGTACACTTCATTGAGACAACCAAAATAGCAAAGATGCTAATTGATTGGGCTTCAATTCTCAATGATAATTTGGATGAGCTACTAGTGGTAGTCAAGGGAAACCATAAGTTCTATATGATATCTTATTTTGTGTACCCATTAGTTGCAAGAGTGATGGACTATTTGGAACTATTAAAAAGGGTAGCATGCAAGATGCAAATGCATGACCCTATGTGGTTTACCCCTAGCTAGTGAAGAAATATTTTTTAGAGCATATAAAAGAATACAAAATAGTGAATGATGCTTTCATTTTTGCAATCACTCGAAGGGATTATGTGAAAAAGATGTCAGATGAGGCAGTGGCAAAGACTATAGAAATTGGCACCTACTACATCCAATATAAGACATTCATTTATTTGAGGGTAGTGGGTACGACTATCAATCCCAAGAAGTTCCCTAGTTATCCATGTGATAGACTCATATTGATGAAGAATGCATGAAAACTCTTGTCTGCATATGACAGAGTAAGGAAGAAATGCAAGAAAACCTAGGTATGGCCGATAATTAGAGGTCCATTTAGTGCTTTCCAAAAACATGATATTTTGATTTTTGAGTTTGGGTGGGATTAGTATCCCTTGGAGGAATATAAACCTCCTTGTCCCTATTTTGATAACATCAGAAGAGTGTAGTACTTAGTGGGGAAATAGTTCCAACATGAAGATGTCATAGATGCCCATTGGATGAATGCACTAGATGACTATGAAATTCGTATAAGTGATTATTGTAGGACAACTCTTTGTCTAGTAGATAGTGCCTTAAAGATAAAGGTTCCTTTAAAGATAGCACAAAAAAATATTGAAAAGGTCCTGGATCCATTTTACAATAGAGATAATCTTTTTGATTGACCTATTATGAATGTAGAGATTGATAAGGAGGAAAATTTAAATATTAATCATGAGGGTAGGCACATCATTTAATTGACTAAAGATTGGATCAAAAGACCTTTCAAGTTGGATCTGATTCCTCAAGTGATAGTTTTCCAAGCTATAAGCCACCCAAAAAAAAGTAGAGGAGCAAAGGTAATAGTGCCCACTTTCATAGCTCAGTCCCTAGAGAGGCCAAAAATAGTGCACCAACTTGACAGAGAAGTTGGATACTATGTGCTTAGAAGGGTAAGAGTAAGGGGAAAAGAAATTTTCCCCAACATGCTAAGCTGGAAGAAGGAAAAATTCAAGCACCACCACAACAAGGGGCAGAGAATCTATAAGGGTCAGAGAATGTAGACGTCACACAAACTTGAGATAATCCTCAAGTGCCACTACCATAACTAGGGCAAGGAGTTGAAAAAAAAATATAAGAATTGTCTCCACCTCAACAAGAATTACAGACCTCCCCATCATCTCCTAAGAGAAGAAAGATAAAAATTCTAGTGAAGAGGAGACAAAAGGTGATTAGAAAAGTCATTCCTTTTCCATCAGTACTAGAGGTCATTCTAGAAGAGGATGATGAAGACAAAAAAGATAACCTCCCTTTGAGTTAGAGAACTCGTCTTGCTAAAGTGACAGAGTTAGAATGGATAAGAAGCTCCACCATTACACTACTATCCAATCTTACATAGCCTCTTCAGTCTACAACTTTAGAAGATGAGTTGCAACAATGGATTGATGAGTAGGAGGATGAAGGAGCTGATGTCTTTTGGATGCTAGATTTTGATTTCATGCTAGTAGTTAGTAAGTTGGTAGGCAATAAAATAAGGGATACTCCAACAAATCAACCTTCAGAAGAGAATTGGATTCAATTTCCACCTTAGCCACAGGACTTTTAAGTGCTCCACCATCATCAAGTCAAGATTTATCTTGTGTGGATAAAGCTTTAGCTACTCCTCTCCCTCTAGATAATGAAGAACATGTGCAAGATAAATAGGACGAAGAGCCACAAAAAGTACACACCAATGAAGTGTCAGAGGAAGGAAAAATATTTGAGACAGAGAGGTGAGGATCATGGACTCAATAGATTCAAAGATGCCCAATATGTATCTCTCACAAAAGGAGAAGACTCCAAAGAGGAGTGATAAAGGAAAAAGCCTAGTAGAAAAAACTCCTTCTTTTAAAGGTAAATCTCTGATGGTAAATACTCTAAGATGGTTGAGGAAAGAAGTGATGGTTAGAAACCAAAGGCTATTCTACTGAGGAAGAGGGAATGAAATAATTAATTGAAACTCTTAAGAAGCCCAAGTCACCTATAGATGATGCACATACACTAGCCTTTCTAATGAGTGAATAGAATAAGGAGTTGTTTGCCCATGTTGTTATCCCTCCTTGGCATCTAGATATTAAGGACTTAACTCCAAAATATTATCAAATTAGGGAGGTTGTGCTTGGAAAACCAATGATGGACACTACCAAATTAATGGTGACGATGAGAACTAAAGAAGTGTTTAGGCACTTAGAATTGGATAAGACTAAATTGCTATCTCTTTGGAAGTAGAATGAGATCATGAAGGGATACATACATGAAGTACTTGGTCCATTAGATCCTAAAAATCCCAAGGAGACTTTGAATACAACACTTGAGAAGAGGGTTAATGAGAATGTGTAGCCAGATCCATTTTTGAAGTCTTATTGGCAATGGTGAGAAAGTTTTGAATAGAAAGATGTGCATATTATACAAGGAAATCTTAAACTACTACACCATATGAAGAATAATGTGGATAAGCTAGTTGCTATCTTAAACTAAGATTTTGGGTTATTGGACAAAGTCCATACCTAGGGCAAAGACCTGCAAGCATTACACTCAATCAAGGGTCAAAGGTATTAAATGTGAACAGATGTATATAACAGATGAGTTAGAGAAAATAGATGATTTGATAGAGAAGATTGAGAATGGAAATAAAGTAATAGAAACATTACATGCAAATATTCATAAGCTCAAGGATCAAACCCAAGAGAAAATTTTGGAGGCAGAGAAACATTACAATGATGCTTGCTTAGACATTTTTGAAGATGATTCACGAGATAAAATGATGACTATAGAAGCAATTGTTGAATAGTTTTGGAAGATTTTTGAAGAAGCTACCACTAATGAGGATATCAGATAAGCATTTAAGACAAAAGAGGCATTGTTAGATTTGGATGTGAAACTAGGAGATTTTATATAAACTAGCATTGAGGTAGGCAACTATAGGCAAAAAGTAAAGGAAAAATATGAAGCTTTAGATTTTCCAGATGTAGCTCAGGTCACTAATATTATAGTAAAATTAAAGATCAAATACCAAGAAATAGCTTTGGTATGAAGTGGAAGAAAAATAAGAAGATAGAATTTCAACTTTGACACTTGGTAAAATTTTGCATTTTTTGGACTTGTTTCTAAGGTGTACTAGCTTCCAAGGTGTGTAGGTGCACCAGGTGTGCTAGGTACACTACTTTTGAGGTGCACTTATTTCAAGGCACACTAGAATTTTTTTGAAGAAGTTAGAGGTGTGTTGAAAAATTAACTAAAATTTCACAATTTATAGCTTCCCATGCATCCAAAATGCATTCTAATGGTAGTTTAACTCCTACAAACATCTAGTGAATGTGGAGCTTCTTTTTTTGGCACTTCCATAAATTTCTACATCATCTAATTTCTTTCTTCTTCTTATTTTCTCATACTTTCTTTGTTTTAAGACATATAAATGCTCATGCATCCATTTAATGATATAAATATGGATGGAGTCCTACTAAGCTCTAGTTAGAGAGTTTGTATATAAATAGATTTTTTTTTATTAGTTTAGAAGCATATGTTTGCATAAAGATATCTCTCACTTTCAACAAAAATTGAGGAGAAGATTTCTTATAAATTTAGGAATGTAATATGCATTCCAAGCCATTATTTTGATGCAATAATATATGTTGTTGGTGGTCGCATTTAGAGCATAGTGATTCTTTCCTAAGTGTGTTATATTTTATGAATGTATGTTCATGAAGTGTAATGGAGCCAATAGTTTTATTTTGCTATTTTGATTGAGAAATATTTTAATTTTGGTTTTTGATATGGGTTTACAAATTTTGTTGATGTACCTAGTTCAAGAAGAGATCACCTCATTGTTCCCACATATCTTTTTGTCTCATATGAGCAACTTTCTATGGCCTTACGATCTGATGAAAAGTTAAACATCTTATGGTTATTGAATTCTCATTGATGATTGCATCAGTTGAATCAAGGAAGCACTACTCCTATTTTCATTGGTTATCTACTAATCTTTGCAAAGGCTTAATTTGCAGACATGTTGTTTTTGTAGCTTATGTCTATTAAGGATTTACTTTCCAAGTCATATGCTTAAACTTCTTGTTACCCTATCTTCATTATTTTATTTTACAAACACTTGGTTAATTTAGGAATTTATATACTTGCATTGTTTGATTGCATTCATTAAAAAATAGAAAAATAGAAAAATATATTTCTTTTTGTGTGATTATTCTTTTGAGATAGCAAGTAGATTCAAAATCTTATCCAAAATAGGCCAAAACTAGCAAAAGCCTCCCTATGAACAAATACATTTATCTTCAACTAAGCAGATTCTAGTAGGTCGCAAGATCACCTAGAACCTTGGAGTTAATCCCATATCAGCTTTTCAAGAGAGGAGTTTGAAAGGATTCTTGTCAGTAACATCAAGAAAAAGGAGAGCTCAACATATCTTTAGGATCCCCTATATCTATTTTATTTTCCTTATTAATATTCTTCCTTTCACTAGTAAATTTGAACTCAATTTTTGATGAATATTGGTTAAAATTTTGAAATAGGTTGGTCAAAATTTTGACCAAGCAGTTCATGGTAATTTTTCTCATTGAATTTTTCACCAACCAATGTTTGGTCAAAATTTTGACCAATACATTTGTCGAAATTTTTTAATTTTTGCTAGCTTTGATTTTTCAGTGTAGGTAAAAATTTCCATCAATGTTTGCTTGAATTTTTTTTTGAATTGGTAGAAATTTCGACCAATTCTTGGTGAAAAACTACCAAGAATTGGTCAAAATTTTGACCAATGTTTGGTCAATTTTTTTTAATAATTGGTGGAAATTTTGACCAAGTCTTGGTAGAAAAATTTCAAGAATTGGTCAAATTTCCACCAATGTTTGGTCAATTTTTTTTATAATTGGTGGAAATTTCAACCAAGTCTTGGTAGAAAACTATCAAGAATTGGTCAAAATTTCCACCAATGTTTGGTCAATTATTTAAAAAAAAATGCTATATCAAGAAATTGTTTCTTATCCAAGCCATTTAATTTGTAACCTTTTAATTCTATGCAAAGATAAAGTTGAAGCAGGGGAGAATTTTTCTTCTCAAAGGTATCCTCTAATTGTAAAATGTCCATTCCATTATCTATTGAACTAGATATGTCTTGTTTGTTGAATAGATAATGGAGTGGACACTTTACAATCAGAGGACACCTTTGAGAAGAAAAATTCTGTTGCTCCAACTTTATCTTTACATAGATTTAAAAGGTTGCAAATTAAATAGCTTGGATAAGAAACAATTCCTTGATACAACATGGAACAAATGGACATTTATGCATAGGGCACCATCAATTATGTGAGTGATGCAAATGTAGCCAATTTTTTTGGGGTCAAAGCCAATAATTAATATAAGGTTTCTAATCTCCACGATGTCAACATTGTAGTTGTAAGGGCTATGCAGAGGCCACCATAGTTGTGGTTATCATGAATTTTATCATGAATAGGGAACTTCTCTTCACATTTCAATGCCTGGAAAAATCTTGGGGTCTTCAATCCTATTGTATCCCATAATAGCTATGTAGCTATACTTAATTATCCAAAGGCCAAGAATCAGATTAAGTTCAGATTGAAAGAAATTCTAAAAGCACCATGTTGCTAAGCACATCAAAGGTACATGAACAAATTCACTTTACCACATCATCTATATGTGGAATTTATAATACCACCCTTCAAAAGGTTTGCCTTTGAAATCACCCCATATGTAACATCAACTATTTTAAAACCTTATGTTTGAAGTTAGCTCGTGCATTAAGGTATGGCCCAAGGAGACATGTCAAAACCTCTCTATCTCTATTCACTTCATTATTCATGTTTCTTCATGTTATTTTCTCATTTAATTATTTATTCAAGGATTTTGGAGTACTTGTAGATGTCCCCTTTCTCAGTTTTCTCTTAAACAACTCCACATAAAAGGGGTGTAACTTTCTTCTTTATTATGGGCTTTGTTTGAGCATCAGGAGACTATATCAAATGGTTCATCGTTGTGTTGTTTATGATTGTAGAGATTGCCTTGTTCTCCCTGACATGCAATAAGGTTCAATGAGAAGCACATCCAAAGCTCAATTTTTTTGAGCTCTATCATCAAAAAGGGCTGCTTGGGTGGTATCTCAAAAAGAAGATGGCTTCTTGTGGTTAACTATTCCTTTGAGAAAGATAAAATGAAGAATGACAGATGGGCTGGACTTGCGTCTAACATTTCTAATGATCAATAGGACATCACCAAAGGAAAATGAATGGTTGATTCTATCTTTCAGGGGGTTGTGGGAATGGGAACCCAAATAGTTTTCATGAGTAGCTATGTTTACATCAGTTTTGCTTAGCACATGTATGTGTGTTTGCTTCTATTTAGTTTTCCTTAGACCATATTTCATTTATGAATCTATTGAATTAGGCCATCTTTGTTTTTTCACTCAATCCTATTGATTATGACTAGGTATTCTTATGATAACACTACATCATATGGTTTTTACATAGCTCCCACCTTCATGGATAAGCTAGTCCTCCACATAGCTAAGAATTTCATGGGATTCCCTAAAATTAAGGTATGCAATAGTCTATTTTCTCTTTCAAAGGTTTATTCATATTGGTAGAAGACGTAAAGAAAGCATGGAAATATTATTGGTCTATCCATTTTTAGTCAATGCTCAATTGGGTAATGCAAGTAGTGTGAGGTAATGCAAACCATGTAATGCACTTAGGTATTGTTCATAAGGATAGGATAATTCCTTCTCTGATTTAATAGAATACCCAGGGTTGTCTAGATGATCTAAAATCTAGCCATTGTGAGACACCCCTCTATTAGGCAATTTTTCTACAACCTACCTGTGAATGCAGATGTCATGAGTTTAACCAACTTGGGTTTGTTTGAGAACCTAAGATTAATAGCTTAAACTAGTACAACTAACCCCATTCCACATAAATGAATTTTATGAGCTATGCATTTGATTGTTCATGTTATGATGATAACAAAGGGTTCATTTAAATGTTGTTATGCAATTCATTGTTTATGTTAAGTTGATAACAAAGGGTTGTTTTACATGTTCCTAGGCATTGGACTAACCATTAGGTATTCTAACCCAAGAGAAACTCTAAGGGATGTACATTTTTCTAATAATGTTTGAGAAGACCATGTAATTTTCTCATCGTATAGGTTTAGGGGAGGGTGGCTAATTTAGGTGGTTTTGCAATGTTCAAACAAAACTAATCTAATGTTTGGAGAAATTGATCAATGAACCAATTGAAATATCAAAAAAGTTGAAAACAATAGAACAGATGGTAAAATAGTAAATACATACAATAAAGCTTTCTTTCTATGCTGTGAAAATTTGGAATTGGATTGTGAGCTATTGATCACCATTTGACTGATGATGTTATTGGGCATGCCAACTCTCCTCTTGTTTGGAAAATCCAAGTATAGATCCTAATTTTTTTTGACATGTTGTCTAGAATTAAACATACTAATGTTCTTGGTTAAACCTCTTGGTTATAATTCACTAATCTATAACTACAAGAATAAGTGTTTCTACTACAAAAGCAATTTTATTGTTTACTTGCTTATAAATAACAGAAGTTATCAGTTATTCTTGTGACTTATTTCAATCATTTTGGCTTTCCTTGAATAATAGGTGCCTCTTATTTTTGGGGTTTGGGGTCAAAGGACAAGGAAAATAATTTTAGTGTGAGCTTGTTTTTGCAAAGCTAGGGATCAATTAAGTGAGACATTCTTTTGAAGACAAAGACTTTCCTCAAAGCAAGTCATTCTGAATTGAGTATCTTTGTTAGTCAAATGCTATTGCCCACTCAGAACATATTCAATTGCAAAACTAAAGTTGAATTGATTTTCTTTATTTGAATTGATTTTCTTTATTAGATCTTTTTATTGTAAATGCAATCCTTAGTTCAATTTCTCTAATTCTAGCAAGGATGCTAGGCAGAGGTGATGAATGCAATTAATTAATTTCTTTTTGAAAATATGCATTCCACCATTACTAGTCTTGTAGAGAGTACAACATTACCATGAAAATGTCACTCTCTGAACTAGAATCCTTCAAATGGACTAGACCTAATTGGAAAGAAATACCACATGCACAAATGTACTCTACAATTAGGGCCACAAGTTTTGAAAATTATTTAGTAGAAGGGCATTATTAGGGTTGAATAATTTCAAAACTAGCATCTAATGAGGGCCACAAGTTCTAAAAAATATTCGATAGGAGGGCATTATTGGGGTTGAATTCAATTTCAAAACTTTTCTTATCTAAAAAAGACTTATTTTTTTGTTCAATACAGTCCCATTATGATGAGTGTAGGAGAATTGGAGAGTGGAAATGTAGGTGAACTTGCCAAACTTATCTGGTAGAGATACAAGGAGGCTTTTGATATAATAAAGAAAGGAAAGATGTGTGCCCTCTTTATAAACGATCTTGATGTAGGTGCTAGTAGAATGGGTGGAACTACATAGTACATGGTCAACAATCAAATGGTGAATGCAACTCTCATGAACATTGTAGAAAATCCTACAAATGTTCAACTATCATACCAATATAAAAAAGTTGAAAATCCTCAAGTACTAATTATTGTTACAAGAAATTACTTTTCTACTTTATATGCACCTTTGATTAGAGATGGATGGATGGAAAAGTTCTATTGGGCACCTACTTGAGACAAACTCATTGGCATTTGTAGAGGAATTTTTAGTGTAGATAACGTGCAACTTAATGTGATAGCTAATTTAGTAGATATGTTCCTTGGTCAGCCAATAGGTAAGAACCACCTAAAAATCTTACTATTTGTAATAATTTTAAGCTTGTCTCACCTTTCGTCTTTTGGTTAGGGATCTGTATTTACAAGAATGAAGTTAAGACATTGGTTCTAGCCTAATTAGCAAAAAATTACTAGTATAACTAGCAAAAATAATTTATCTAGTTGGGCAATTACATCCACAAGAAGTGAAATCTCCTACATTTTTAAAGAAGCACACAAAGAGAAGAAAATTGAGACACATATTTAAAGTATGTTTTTTGTTAGGTTAGTGCCATGAGGCTCTTTCGGGCATATTTTGAAAATAACTGCATTGAGGTTGGTAAATAGAAAAGAAAATAGAACTAGAATTAACAAACATACCTATGGGGCAGCTTCATAAATAAAATTGGTCACATTCAACAAAAAGCATTGTTCCTCATCTAAAAGCTCTTTGAACTTTAGATCTAAACACTTTACATTCTGCACAACTTTTGTTAAATCACTGCTTAGATTAACATTTTCTATTTTCATCCACGGGATGTTAGTTTCACCATTTTCTTTATCATCCTTGATAGATTGTGTACTAAAAAGTAATGGTCTCATTGTTTTAAGGATGTTAACTTCAAAGTATTCTACATCTACTGTTCAGATAACCAATCCACTTGCACCTGCTTTTCTCAACCTAGAAATTAAGCCAACCACAATGCTCAACTTAATTGAGTTAAGCATGAAAAATACTTGTATGGTAATGACTTGACAAACACTATCAACCATTGTATTTTCATCCTCTTTGTTCTCAATGACAAGCACTATGAAATCAACACCATCAATTGAACTTGCACTTTGAGCAAAATTAACACTTCTTGTAGTTCTAGCCACCAATGGAAGAAATGTAGAATCTAATCCAACACTCTAGATCATTTTGTTTGCAATGATAGCAGACATCCCTAAAGTGAAGAATATGGGATAAGTTATAGAATCTAGAAGAGATATTCTCATTTCACATTAAAACTAAAGAGGTTTTAAATAATTTAGGAGTTGTCACTTGCCAATCATTGAAGCTCTTCCAATATTTCATTTGAATGAGATATAGTCATGTAGACACCCAACAATTAGGAAACATTAATAAGAGATTTTCTGGATTTGATTATGTCTATATTTTTTTAGCATCAACATTTTAGATCACACATAATGATCCATCATTAGGATGAAGAGCAAGAGAATAAAAAATAAGTGTGTGTGATCCTGATGATGGATCACTCTATGTGATCCGAAACATTGATGCTAAAAAAATATAGACACAATCAAATCCAGAAAATCTTTGATTATTGTTAATGGATTGTGGAAATCAAATGTCACTAATTAGGAAACATATTCAACTTCACCTATTTGATAAAATACACTATATAAAGCTAGTATTGACTCAAGTTAAATTTGACACATTTGAAAGTAGATAAATATAAAATTTGCAATAAAGAAATGTCATTTGAAGAGCCACCAATTTATTATAATTCATATATGTACTATAATGTTAAAAAAAGATTCCTAAAGTTTAGTAGTTTGAGGAAGAACTAAACTAGTAGGGTGAAATTTTTCTACCAATTATTTCCTTTAGCATAAATCTTGAGCCTCCAAGAACATAACAATTTAAGAAAGCTATTAGCAACACTAGCAAGTGGAAACCACCTACCTAGATGTTGGTATTGATCCACCATGGGAGAAAGTGAAATCCTCAAAAGTCCGTCAAGATTTCTACAATTTGCATTTCTCACCAACACAATTCTTGTCCACTCTTTACTTTTATGCAATACGAAATGTATTTGTAAACTTGTTAATGTTCTCTATACCTAACAACTAGTTGAAATTGTTGTGATTGGTCACAAGAAGTGACATGAACCACAAAGGATGTGTTCAAAGAAATTCTTGTAGATTTTATACTAAAATAATTCTGAATTCTAAATTCAAATTCTCTCAAAAAACAAAAAATAATAAATATGAGAACTCTAATAAAGTAGAATGGAAAACTAATGAAATAAAACACTATCCAATTCTACCAGTGTTTCAAGGGAGCACATTTCCTGGATTAGAATGATGTCCCAAACATCTTGGGTCTTGTAAGGACTTAAAGAGGTTGTTTCCTGTATGGGTCTATCCTATTTTGTCCCACCTTATTTGAAGTTTTTACAGTTGTATAGATGTATGTATGTATATATGTATATGATGCTCTCAGCAACAATATTAAGATTTAACTTATATTTCAGTACTGAAAGATGATGCAAATACAACATATCTATGAATGCTCAATCAATAATACATCCATGGTGAAAATTAATGGCCTCAAACAATGATAAAAATGAGTTGCCTATCAATATTGCTGCCTAGATCTTAGGCTCAGAACTATTTTAGCTCCTAATAGATGCATATAGCACATGTTGGATACCTATGATCTAGTACATCACCCATACTTGAGAACCTACAAGAATTTTTATAGGAGCCACCTATATTCAACCAAAAAGAGCATGCCCATAATTCAAGATGGCATTGCTAGCAAGACACTGAATTATCAATAAGATTTTCTATTATTTGCATAACCTTACATGAATTTGGTTACATACTTTTCTACATTGAGTTTATAAGAGATATTGCTACAAAGCCTTAAAGATATTTGATGCCAAAAATATAAACTCAGTCAAATGAATATTATTATGTAGGTACAATTATCACTTCTTAGAGTTTAAAAATATTCCTTTCCCAAGTACGCAACATCATACATATTTTCCAAGAGAAGCTCCTATTTTTTTTGATGATGAAGGTTATGCTATTGCAGTAGTTGGCAAAGGATGCATCATTGAATGTGGTGGCATTGGTAGAGATGGAAACACTTGAGCTATTTTCTATTTCTTCCATGATGCTAAAATAGTTGGACTGGGGGATGGATCATGGATCTACAATAGCTTAAGGCACTATGACAAGTACATAAGTGGAAAATTAGAAATAAGAGGGGAAATCAAATCTATTGCACATAAAACTCAATTTAATGAATGGCCCAACACCACCTCACTTACAATACTATTCTAACAAGCTAGGTAGATTTGGTTAGCTTAAAAAATTGATCCTAACTATAATGCTAACTAATGATAAATGAAATAACTCAATGACACAAGATGGTAAAGATATTTAGGGTATATAAATGGAAAGAGAAAACAACTAAGACTAACTAGTAGGCTAAGTGAGCTCTTTATCCAAGACACCTGCATGACTCAAAGGACTAAAATGTAGATTTAGGTTGCCAATTCAGCACATGTCCATCTTGTATGGATAGGCTATAGATGGTTGTATGAGAAGGTACAATAAGGTCATCTAAGATAGTTGTAAGAGCCATTCAAATATATTTAGTTAAATAAGACAGTGCTTGCAGGCCGAATGTGCAGGATCATTTAGAAATTAGAAAGTACAAGGATATGAATCAGGCATTGGGAATTAGATTAATGTGAAGGGTCTATCATGAAAAATATAAATTTTGAAGTCAAGTAATATAGACTAAATATTTGATGAACAATGTTGACAATTTGTTCACTTGTAAGTTGCCTAGAGGTTCAAGTATTTAAAATTTTCTACAAAACTATTGGAATTTCTTGAGTTTGGATATGAAATGGAGATGGGGAAGAGGTGACAAGACTAAATTTTAGAGGCCCAATGGATAGAAGATAGGGCTTCCAATGAGAAAAAATGTTTTTTCCTCCTGATGACACATTTTGAGGAAGTTGAGGGGACTCGGGTTGAGGAGTCCATTGTAAGGCTCCCTCCAAACATGTATTGGAAAAGGTTGAAAGTAGCTATTGCTAAGTTACAATTTGCATGTGATGAGATTCATGAGAGATTGGCCAAGTGGCCTTTGGTGGGGGAGGTGAATGAGGATAGTGGTATGGAGATGATCAAGGACACTTTATCAAATATTTCTCTAATGCTGGCTCCAAAGGAAATCTAATGATCTGGAAAAAGTTCTGCAAAACCAATATAATTTTTTTTTTTATGGATGGCTTGGAAAAGAAGAGCCCTAAATTGGGATAGACTTTAGGTATTGGGCAAGACAAGCCCTTCTAGATGTATTGTGTAAATTTTAAGAGGAAAAAAGTGATCACCTTTTCCTTCATTGCAAGGTCACATGGAAAATTTGGAGCCATTTTTGGGCTAAATGGGCATTTAAGTGGGGTGATTCATAAAAATGTGGCAAGAATTTTGGAGTTTTGGGGTACCAATTCTACTAGTTTGGGCCTAAAAATAATGTAGAATGTGGCTGCAGCAATCATTGTGGGGAATCTTTGGCTTGAAAGGAACTCAATTAAGGCAAAAAAAGTGAATTTTGGTAGGATATGGGATAGGGTGGTTAACACCATTAAAGAATTTTGAGAGATTCATAAGAAAGATGATTATAATGTAGAGGAAGGAGAATTGGGCTAGGAAGACTCGTGGACCAATTTTATGGGCTTCACGATGGCTCCCTCTTTGACCAAAGGTAGCAATAAGACATATAAGCAGGAAAAGTTGGAGCACAGGTGGGTGAAGCTAAAATTCAATGGAGCTACTAAAGGGAATCCTAGAAAAGTTGGAGGTGGTTGAGTTTTAAAGATGCATGGGGGAAGCCACTAGTACTATATGCTTAGGAATTTAGAATAGACACTAAGAACTTGGTTGAGGCTAGGGCCCTAGCTGCTGTGGGGATTAATGATACTAGATAAAATAGGTGGAGAAAGATTTGGATTAATTGGAATTCCAAATTAGTCATTGGGGCCTTAAAAGGGGGTGCAATTAAAAAATGGATATTGTAAATGATCTTAGATGGTTGTACAAGAAGGTACATAATCATTCATAAAATTACCTTCTCATTCAATGATCTCACTCAAACCAATACATGACATCGAGAATGCATAGTTTCCCTTTTAACCATCTACCTTAGGGTGTTAAAATGTAATCTCCTTGATCTCCTCTACATTGCTAGTGTTATAACGTCCTATAATACACCATTCCAGACCCATTCCACAAGCTAGAATAGTTGTCACATAAAGTAGAATGTTTCATATCCACATGACAACCTTCAAACTGTGAAGAAACTATCAGATATAACAATCTACAAGAATAGTTAAGGTGAACTAAACATAATGGTTTTAATAAACTTCAAACCATACTAAATGAATGTTAGAACAATATTCTACTATGTCCAATATGATTTCAATCAGAAAGAAGATTTGCAACCACCACTTTGCAGAGAAAATCTTGCATTATTAGATTTGTTTTCTTATAACCCAAATCCTTCCACACCATCTTTTTGGGCATGTACATGAGTGTTTAAATACATTCTAAGATTTCCCAATTGCTCTCAAACAAAATTTAGCTAAAATTACCCATTGGTGAAAATTTGTCAAAAAAAGTTACTAAGTAACTTGACAACTTTTGAGTAACTTTTTGCATTTTACTCTTTCAACCATTCTATTAATCCATAATGGTTACATTTTTTTTTAAACTTCAAATGTGACTTAGAAACATGAATTTTCCCTTGATAACATGCATTTTCTCAATTTGACAAATGGGGATCCAATTGCTGGGGTAATGCCACCTAGTAAAAATTGTATTAGAATCCCTAATGAAACTAGAAGCAACAAGTACATCTCTAACATATAGTAGATTAGGCAAGTATTCCTCTAAACAACAAATACCATCCATTCTTAGAGATTCAATATTAAACTTTTCAATGGCAAAAAATATACTCTACATGAGACATGCTCTAGATTTCATTGGGAAAAAAATCAAGCCAATGAAAAAATATCACATACCATGAAGATTTGAACTTATTTATCTTAACTAATTTGGGCTAGAAAAATATTCTTGGAAAGGAAAATCAAGAACAAACACTAGACTTGGATGTTCACCTTTATCAATATTGATTTCTGGGACATGGTTCTCAAATACAAGAAATTTCTCTATTGGACTATAAAGGTGAACGAAATTCAAGTTGCACTACTGATGAATTGCCTAGAGTCACATTAAACCAATTCCAATGGCTAATATTAGAAACCATAGAAAATGAACATGAATTATGTTTGAGTAAGACCATTCTATTGATTTCTATAAACATATATGAAAACCTAGAAGGGTATTATTGTGTAATGTCGTCATATGAACATGAAACTACTTTTATTGTGTAATGTTCTCTTATGGACTAAAGTGTCCAAGGTTCAATAATGTTTCAAGAAGTATAGAAGGGGCATGGGATAGGTCTAGCTATTAGACAAAAGGTTAAGTATCAAAATAAAGCCATTTTCGTTATTTAAAATTTTAATATTTAAAAAATGTAATGACTAGTTTAGGGATTGAGAAGTTTCGGGTTGTATGCTTAACATTCAACTCAAAAAATATAAGTTAGTTGAGTCAATTTCTTAAGTAGTTATAAGGGGGTCTTTTATATGAGAGAATAAGTCTCTATTGCGACAGGGGGAGAAGAAGGATCATGTTATGTATTGGTGAACAAAAAACAACAAATGCAAAATATTTCTATTTTCTGAAAATCAACTCCATTTTGGATCCCAATTTGATTGGATCTCCATATGTTTTGATTGAGTCACTTCATCATTTGCTATGTTTTGCTGTTCAATTTCATATTATAGTAAGTTACTATCACACTAGTTATAATTCAATCAGTTGCTTTTTATTAAAACTTGTTGTTACTATAATGGCTTAGGGAGAATGAAGGTCATTCCATGAATGTAGAGGCCTAACATTCATGGAATGACGTTACTTAACATGATTCATAAAACTCTAACTATGCATATGTAGATTCATGTTTGATAGAAATGATCGCAGTTATGAAATAGTGTGAAGATATAATTGAATGTTGTGTGTGGTAGTGAATGAGCTTCTCGAGAAGGATGGATTTTATGCTTGGGAACATTTCAACAGAGTAAAGTGAAGGTGAATCCATCACCAATTGGATGTAGGATTAGGTGGAGACTGAACATTGAGGAAGCCCTAGCAAAATTGGGTTTGGAGTCAAGAATTAGGGATCAGAAGTTGCAGAACTCTTGGGACTAATTCCTTTTGGAATTGACCATTTGATGGTATAAGAAATTTTTTTCCAATAGTAGGAAGTATCAAGTGGATTTTTTCATGTAGTTCCTTTGTTAACATGTCAACATTTATGCATAAAAATAGGGCACTAGTCAAGGTTAATTGTGTTAGTCCAAAACAAACATAAGGAAGTCTATGATGTGTTTTAGTACACCAAATAGGGCATGAGTAAGCATCATTAAATTATCAATTTTCTTGAAAAGGTAGAATTATTTACATTCTAAGTATGCAACAGGACTAATAGGCATAGTATTGGGCTTTTAGGTTCAATTTGAGGAGACTTTGTGAAGTGGGGTATGGAATTGTAATAGAGTATTAGTTTTGAGTCTATGAAACCAAATCCACCATTGTGTGATATTTTGAAAGCCTTGACAATTCAACATTAGAGCTTGTTGATAGGCTAGAGTACCTAAACCTCTAAAATTACAAACTCTTATTTTGTTTTTTAATACGACTACCCTATCCTACTGAATATTTTTCCATTTTAATATCTTGATGTGGTCATTTCCACATTCCCATACTTTGTAATAGTTCAGAGAGTCAAAAAGGAATATTTGTGACCTCTACGTTCTCTTGAGTCTTGCTAAAGGCATGTTGGAAGTTTCTTCAAGGGAGTTTAATAAATGAAGAATTTAACCTTAGTGAGATAATACACATAAGTAGGGTTTTCATTATCTACTAAATCTCAATGTTTTTAATATCATGGCAGTTGGTACTTGTGCATAGTTAATGGGAGATTGTATTGGAAGGAAAATCAGACCCAAATAGGATAAGACTTTTTTCCTTTTGTTTCAAGGATCTTTGAACAAGGAAATGCATTTACTTTGAAATGTATGGAATTGAAAATAATTTTATAGAGGTTATCCTTCTCTAGCAATACAAGACCATGCAAATATGACTTCAAACTATATGAAGATTGTCAAAACTTATGCTATTTCATGGAGCTGCTAAACACTAGATAACATGTAGGGTATCAAGAACTCATACACTTAGCATATTTTCTATATCATTTCTATCCTCAGCAAGGACTAAACAATAAGTCTTCCTTATTTTTTTTCTTGAAGTCCATAGTAGCATTTTCTTTTGGTGAAACAAAGTTGCTCTTCATGATATTGTGCCTAGATGGATAACCTTCACTAGGTATCTTTGAACTATGCTTTATTCACACCCAATGACAGTGTTATTGAACCCAACCAAACTTTGTCTACGCTAATGTGTTTCATGCAGATGGATCCCCCTTTCTTTGAAAATGTGGTAATGTTTAGGTGACAATCCTTCTTGGAAAGAAAATATGTCAGTATTGTATCGATGAAAAGTTTTGGATGGTTTCAATATCAAGTATAATACTATAAAGTTAAGAAACAACATTCTTATCAAAATAAATGTGGTATAGGTTTTAAAGTCATAAATCATGGAATGAGTTTCTAATAGATGTTAATGCACAATGAGTAGAAATAGATCTTGGAGACCTTAGAAGGTAAAATACAAAACAATTAAAGGCTGTGAGACTATTACAATGAGGAATAATATAATGAGGTAAAATATAAAATATCAATGACACCTCTCCTTTTTTATCTTCAGCCTACATGGGAATAATAATCTATGATAATGGGTAATATTGTAATGTATAATGGACTGCCTTAGCTATGTGCATAAAAGAAATGATCAAGAATTTAAGCAATAGTCTTGTGAATTCTATAAGGTATCAAAATATTTTAGTATAAAACACAATTGGATGGGATCATTTATTTTGGTAAAATCTAGCTATAGCTATGAACATTTCTAAGTATTTGTTAGAAGATGGTATTCATGGAATGAACCCTGTCAAGGAATACACTATTTTAGTATCATTATAGGTTCTAAACCCTTCTAAGTGGTTTGAAAACCCTATTTATACATTCCATCCTTCTAGTTTTTTTTGAGGGTCTTTGGGGTCTCTATAATCTTCAACTTTGGCTTTGTTGTGTGTGGTGCTCCTACACCAACAAGGTAATTGGAAACTTTAGAAACTACTAAAATAGGTTTTTTGCTATTATTATGGATAAATCTTATTTCTTATTTAAGTCCTTGAAATGATAATATGAACAAGGAGAAACTCCAAGATTTTGGTTCCCATATTTGCACCAACAATCATAGCACAAGGTATCTTACCTTGTCTAGAATTAGCGGTCTCAACACCAAAACCACTAGATTTACCTTGACTAGAGTCTACACCAACAACACTAGATTTAACACCTTGACCAAAAATAATAGTCTTAACCTCCTTCTGAATGAGAATAGAGCTTGTAGACTTAACAAGAGACATAATATTTGAGGAAGAGAATATTAATACATTCGTCAAAGGAAACCATACTGACTGTCAAATTGTAGCTACTAAGATGATCACACTAAGGACTAAATTAGGAGGGTTGAAGGCCAAGATTATCAACCTCAAAAGGAAGACAAGGAGCTTCTTGATATTCAACCTCTATATGATAGATATTTCAACAACTTCCACGTGTCTCATGCAACAAAAAGTACTAGGAAAGGATGTTGAGAATGAATGAAATATAATGAACTGTTCAAGTTGTTTATGGATGAATGGAGCCATGTGCTCCCTCCGCATCCATCACCGCTTTTCTAGCCCATATTTCCCACAAGGTAACGGCCAGGCAGAGGCAACTAACAAAACCCTCCTCAAAATTATAAAGAAAGTTGTCAATGATTCTGGCCGTGATTGGCACCTACAAATAAATCTAGCCCTATGGGCCTATCGAACTTCCTTCCTTACATCCACAGGCACAACTCCATACTCCCTAGTCTATGGTGCCAAAGCAGTACTACCTATAGAGGTTGAACTTCCCTCCTTGCGCATATCTTTGCAAGGGCAAATATCAGATGAAGAATATAGAGTAGCTCGGCTCACCCAGCTAGATCTCTTAGACGAGAAGCGACAACAAGCCTTTGATCATCTCACAGTCTATCAAACTCATCTCAAAAGGAATTTCAACAAGAAGGTGCTTCCACGACACTTTCAGCCAGGTGACATGGTCCTTAAAGAAAACATGAAAGTCCAAGCAGATCGAGAAAAGAAAGGCAAGTTTGAACCTACATGGCTTGGTCCTTATGTTGTCACTGCTTCCTTTGGCTCTAGAGCTTATCAACTATCTACACCAGAAGGAGAACTCTTGAATGATCCTACTAACATCATTCATCTCAAGAAGTTCTATGCTTGAAGATCCTTGGTATACCAAGCTTTTGAAAAATACAAAAATAAAAAAAATAGTAAAGAGAAACAAGCGTCCAATGGTGAAAACTTGGCAATTCAAGCACCTTGGATAGGTACCTTGGTGAAAACCTGGTAATTCAGGCACCTTGTGTACTAAAGACTAATCCATTATCTATCACTATCCTATCCCTCATCCATTTACCCACCATCCCATAAGACACACTTGCTTGTTCCCTTGGTGTTCCAACCAAATATCCAAAATTTGATGAAGCTTGTAAATACCTCCTGTACAGCTTGTAAATCTTGTACCAAAGCTTGTATTATACCTTGTAAATCTTGTACCATACCTTGTATATCCAAATCTTGTCCAAAGCTTGTACCATACTCCAAATTGTAGATAATCTTGTATCCTAGCTTGTATCCTATCACATGCACCCAAAGAATTCCATTTTCCTTAAGCTTTTCGCAAACCATCTACCTATCCACCTATCACCTATTATAGACATCCCATCCTTCACAAACATTTCCATCTCACAAAAACCAAAACATGAACAAACTTGTACATTTGTAGCATATCTTGGTCCATCAGCTTGTACATCCTCTTTAACTTAGTACCATTGTATCTATCCAGCGTTCATGTCAGTTCATCCTTGATCAGCATCTTGCACCCATCACACATCTTGGTTAGCTATTCCAACGCATCCTTTAGCTAGATTTCCTGTCACCAAAGTGTTATCTTTCTTAGTTCAGCTTGCCAGATGCATCACTCATCCAAATCCACCAGCTTCGGTGCTCTCCAATAGGTCTTTGCAGGATATAGCTTTCCTCATGTCTGATCTTGGTCCGTTAGTGCCTTGTCCTACCCATCTCGTTGGCAAACGGCTCTCTTTTGGATTTTCACTTTCTTTTGCTTTGGGATCTTCCCTTTTGGGTCTTGAAGTATCTTTTCCAAGCAATCTCCTTGTTCCCTCCTCAAGGTTGCCACGATCTTCCATATCATGGTATGCTGCGAATGGGGCAATTAGAGCGTAAGGTCTTGATCAGGTCTTTCATTTTTTTTTCTTTTCTGCTTGTGGGTTCTCCAGTGTCGTTTCCACGCTGCTTCCTCTAGGATTCATGTGTGATGCTGGGGCAATCCTTGTGTGTTTGTTTTGAGTTAGTTTGTCAGTCCTTTGGATGGTTGGTGAAAAGGCCTTGATGTTCTTGGTAACCTTGGCAATTAACCAATAGTCCTATAGCAAATCTAGTGCTCAACTACATGGTGGTACTTCTCTTTGAAGTATCCCCCCGCTCAAAAAGCTTCAATGGTTTTCCTTCATCTCCATTATCCCCCATCCATATCCAGCATCCATCTCTCCTACCCCAGCTGATGCATCAGTATCTCTTTGAAACACTCATCACTCTTAGCTTTATTGATCCACAATCCTAGTCTTAGGGATCCACCAATCCAAATCAACCCACCAAGCCTCATCTTTCGAGATCCACAATCCTAGTCCTAGGGATCTCCGAAACCCATCTTCCGCCAATCTAACTCTTTGAAATCCTGTTGCATCATCCTTATAATCCCCTCATCCATCTCCCTATCCTACATTCTTTTTTATAGCGCTCCGCTCCTTCATCCTCTGCAATCCCTGAGATCTTAAGCTTGCTTCCTCTTGTGCCTCTGATTCTCCCTTTATCATTCTCCCATAGTAAGAGTTTGAGCTAACTAAACCTCTTCTCTTAATCCAATTTGAGTCTCCTTGCTCATCCCAGATTCTTGTATTTTTCAAGAAGCCACCAAGCCTCGCTTTCTCTCCCCGCTGCCTTCTTGAGGGGGCATCTCATAGTCCATTCTCTCCTCTTCTGCTCTAGCCTTGGGCATCTTATTTTCTTATCTTTGATGTCATGCCACTTGCGGCATCACATCAAAGAGGGGCAAAATGTAGACACCTAAAAATCCTTTAGAAAGTAAAGTATTTTTATTTTCTGAAAAATTCCTGATGACATCATCATTTATTAATTAATTAATTATTTAATTAATTAATTATTTAATTAATTAATTAATTAATTTTTATGCCATTAAATCCTTTTATCTTAATTAAAAATATTTAATTAAGGAATCCCTCCCAAAAATGTTTAAATCTTATTTAAACATTATTTCCTTATTTATTAATTATTTAATTAATAAATTGACCAAAAATCCTAAAATAAATAAAAAATTTATTTTTTTCCCAAAAGTTGGCCAATTTCCTTATGACCAATAACCTCTTCCAAAATCTTCTAATCCTTCTTTAATTTTGATTAAAGGCTAATCCCATCATTTCCTACCCCTAATCCCAACTCAAAATATTTAATTAAAATTAAATATTAATCTTCATGTTTAATAAAAAAGTTTTAATAAATATCTCCTCAACCCAAACCCTTGAAATAAATAAAACTTTATTTATTTCCTAAAAATCTAATTTATCCTCATCCTAAGAAGTTCTAGACTCTTCTAGAAAGTCTTCATCCTCATCCTAGGAAATTCTAGACTATTCTAGAAAGTCTTTATCCTCATCCAAAGTCTAGACTCTTCTAGAAGATGTCTTTAAACCTAATCCTAATCCCCTCCTAACCTTGTCACATTCCCTAAACATGGGTTAAGACTTACTAACCCAAGCCAAAGTTAACAAATATCTCCTCCTTCACCCACCCTCATTAAATGCCATCCACTTGCCTATCCCTAAGCTAATCCTAAACCATCCTAATCCATCCTCTAATCATTTGCACAAGCCTAAGCAATCTTAAAACCTTCCTAATCAAGTCCAAGTCGAATTTTCTCTCATCGCCCTCAAAATATCTCAACCATAAAACTTTATGAAGTCCACTAGGTCATAAATGACTCTTACAAGCCCTTTTATTGCTCTTACAAGTCATTATGAGGGTCTTTATGAAGATTTTATCTCTTGAGCCTCCTTTTTTGACTCATCCTTGCCCTTTCCTCCATCCTCTCACCATGTGACATGTGTCACTCCTTGATTGGCTATAAGGAAGCACAATCCATGTGCTCTCCTCTCATGCAATCTGAGCCTTCCATAAGCTTTTTCCCATCCTTGCATCTTAGCCCTCAATCCCTCAAGCCTCTTGCCTATAAATTGGATCCTTCCCCTTTACAAAATAACACAATCCATGAAGTAAAGTCATAATGCCATTTTGAGAAGCCATTTTACATCAAAACCATACACTCACACCCAAATTCCAACTCCATTTGAAGCCCTTTTTGAAGCATAAGTTTGAGCATACATCCTATCTATTTAGACAAAAGCCACTCAACAAGAGAGCTTCTCATTGAGAGAGTCCATTAATGGCTCATATTCTCAATTGAGAGTTCATCTTAGTCTATCTTGAAGTTTATGAATTTTGTTTAGTTTGTAGAAGCTTTATTTAAATTTGGTTTCTATTAGCATACTAACATTGCTCATATACATTTTGGCACGCCCGGTGGGACCCCACATGGGTCATCTTCATTAGCTTTTTTAGTCAAGTTTTGTATGTCATTTGCTGATTTTGGCTAATTTTTCTTGTTTTTGTGATTGGTAGGATTGTATAAATTGGTTTTGTAGGTCCACATGAGCATGAAGAAGACAAAGGAACTCATAATCTATCTCATAGTGTTTGCAGATTTTTCAAGCTTATAGGTGGACAAAGAACTTGAAATTCTTCTTCTTCTTCTTGTCTATATTCTTCTTATTCCATCTACTTCTTCTTCTTCTTCTTGTGGGAGATCTTGGCCATTTTTTTTTAAGAAAGCAAAATCATACACACTTCTTTTTAGTGCTTAAAATGAACCCCCAAATCATACTTAAATCCATTGAAAAATTAAAAATTTGCAAAAAAGAAAAAATCTTTTAACAAGTGAAACTAAACCAATCTAATCATTTGCATCCTTGCAACATCAAGGTTTTAGATACATTCATGCAAAATTAGGAACACTTCATTTTTGGGAATTTAAAAAGAACTTCAAGTTTCCATTTCAAAAGGTTCAAAATCAACACTAAGTGCACACTAAAGTTCTTTTAAAAAATCTCATAAAAACTAAGAGTCCTAAATGGTTGCCAAAAATTGTCCTAAAAGCTTTGTTATTTGTTCCAAAAAAATGTCTTATTGCAAAATCTTGAATGTTTCTTAGGATTTTCATGCATCAAAACAATCTAGGAATATCATTTTTGGGCTTAAAATATGCAAACTAGAACACAAAATATTGAATGAAAACCAAAGTCCAAAGAGTCATTTTCACTTTTGAGTCCAAAACAATCTTGAATGATCTAAGGTTAAAACAAAGCACTTCAAAGTTCTTAAAACAACACACAAAATCTCAATCTTGAATGCTCAAAAGAAAACACTTGAATGTTTAACCACTTTTCTTTGAATGCATGTTGCTAAAATCACTCTTGAATGCCATGGATTAAAATAAAATTTTCCTTGAATGCATGGTTAAAACAACAAATCCAATCTTGAATTCTAAGGATCAATTAACTATTGCAATATCAAACACTTCATTTGGAGCTTCTAAAAATTGAACAAAACAAATCTCTTTTCCACATGCAATCTAGGTAAAGTTTGATTTTTGGACATTTAAGAAACCTTGTTAAGTTAAAATACAAATTTGCAAAAATCAATTTGAGTAGTTCCTTGGACTCACCTCTTTTCTAATCACCCGTCAAATATTAACCATTGGTTGCAATCTCAGCGCCATTTATGGGGATGGGTCTACTTGAAAAAGGTGTTAAATGTTCCACAATCTAACTCACTCACTTGGTCTTTGAATTTTTGCTTTAACTTTATCAAAATTCTTAAATGATCAAAACTCTAGATTAAATCGATCACACTTCAAGTTTGGGCACTAAAATTGAACAACAACTGACGTGGAGAGCCTCCGGGCGCGCGCTTGAAATCGAATCTCACACACTTTTGTTTTGGGCTTAAAACAAACTCACACTCAATCTTGAATGCCTTAAAGAAAATTAATCGATACTTGACGTGGAGGGCCTCTGGGCGCGCGAGTTTGCTTTTGTTGACCCTAACTCTTCTTATTGTTTTCATTCTTCGATCGATTTACTTTTGTTGGCGCTTCAAGTTGGAATAAACATTGTATCTTAAACATGAGTGCTTGCAAAGTCTAGATCAGAAAACTTAAGCGTCAGTTGGTAAAAGAACAAATGTGTTTTTTAGCCCAAGGTCATCCAAGTCTTCTCTCCCCTTGTTGTCTTTCGAGGCCATCTTGGGTGCATAAGATTAGGATCCAAAACCTTGTTTCTTTTTAGGAGGCCTGCTTGGGGATTTCATCACCCCTTGGACGACCTCAACTCCAGCATTCTGGCGGAGTATAAGAATCGGAAGGTGAATCGAAAGACACCTCTCTTGGGATCAAGATTTTGTCACTCAGGCTAAGCCTCAAGGAACTTTATACCCTTGAGAAGTGAAAGAGGAGAAGTGGGTTACCGCTCCTCTCGGCTGTGTGACATCTTTTTGGTCTCATCTACGGATTTGGGCCTCACGTACCTTGGGTATATCGAGGACTCCTTAGCTAAACCAACTGTCAGCCTTGTAGACAACCATCTAGGATGTTAATGTGTTTGAGGTGACTGATCGAAACATTTGTAGAACATACACACTCCTTGGCGCAAGTATCACTTTCTGAGAATCAAAAACTTCTATTTGGTTGTTTCTATCTATTGCTTGATCTTTTATTTGTTGAATGAATGTTTGCCAAAATTGGTCAATCCTAGCTTAGGGCATACTTAGCGTAGTCATTGCCTATTCTAGAAGTTGAATGAGTTGAAGCAAAACAACCAAGATCTCTCAAAGCCAAGCAAATTCAGAAATTGATGTCAGAGCAACCCAAACCCAAACAGAAGTTCCACAAAGTTAAACTCAAACCATCTCTAGCATACCAAGAACTTTCAGCCAAGAGAAAAGAAATAACACCAAGCCCACGAATTGCCAAACTCCACAAAGTAGAGGCAAAAGCTACCGACGAAGCACTTCAAGAGGCCTGGTTAGAGCGCACCATCAAATTTAGCCAACATCCAGGAGTTAATCCTGCTTATGCCTTACCAACTAGGCATGATTTCTATGATTAGACACCCTTGTTTCTCCACATCTTCTTGGATAAGCTTCACTTTAGAGTCATTTTTGTAGAAAAGCCAACCATCTTAGGTTATCCCCTTAAGCATTATTAGCTCATCCATCTCATTTAGAATCAAACCATCTAGCCAGCAATCATAACCTCACATCCAAGCCTTCACAATTGTTGTCACTTTTGTCAAAAGTTTGCCACTCCTAAAATCTTCCAAATCCATCAATCTCACCAAGGTTATCCCTTTGACAGAGCTTTGTCTAGGGTGATCCAGCTTTGTCTACTATTATCCCTCATCACCTTGAGCTAAAGGTTGGGATCCACAAGTGGTCAATCTCATGTTCTTCCTAAAGGATCATCAGTCTATCCTTAAGTTGACACAATCACCACCAAGCTTACACATAGGAAAGCAGACCTTTCGTGCTTTGGCAACATATCTTTGAAGTTAGAATCTCCAACCCAATCCTCCTTAGGTTTTGTCGTATAGCTTTGCCTTAACCTAGGAAATCATTTGCATAGAGAAGCCTTCCCCCTTTTGCATCCATCAGCATTATTGCATCTCATCCCTAAGAGCATTTTTCATGCCACCCGTCACTCGCTTAGCCAAGAAGAAAGAAACAATGGAGCCCTATCATTTGGATCGAACAGCCTCACCCCCCTTGAGCACTCAGCCATCCTTCAGCGCAGAGAAAGCTATGCCATCACATACTGACATTGAAGCTTTCATGAACCAACCAGGAAATGCAGTATTGGTAAATGCCATTATAGACAATAACAAAGAGACAATCATGGCTAATTTTTGAAGGGAAAATGTAGGAACCTTTGAGTTTGGAAGACCCCCTCCATTATCAGATCCATCTCACCCATTGTTTGGGTAGCTACCACCACCCATAGGCTCTTATGATCCAAATTATCCTCAATATATGCCAAAAGAAGAGCCTCCAGCCAATCCATATGATCCAACAGACCCAAACATACCATCATCCACTCAAGTTGAAATCTCCATGCCGCAAGCCAACCCAACCACCACCACTCCATCCTTGGTTCATACCTCTCCGCTCTAAACCCCCTTTACCCAAAACAGCTCACCGTTCACCCCCTTCACTATTGCTGCTGCTGCTCCCCAACCCAGCCTTCCAAATCCACCCATCTCCCAAATCAGTGATAGCATCTTTGGCCAACCTCAACAATATACAACATGGATGCCACCCATGGGGCCAAGTAATCAACCTTTCATCACCCCCAGCTTGTTCACTGCAACCCAACACACAATCCCATCATTTCCATTAGGTCTTGGGAGCTCAATACCATTAGACACAAATCTACAAGCTACTACCCTCACTCCACAAAGTTATCAAATCCCACAAGCTACTACCAATTTTCTACCAAGCTCCCAAGTGACCCCAGCCCCTGCCACCACTCTACCAAGCTTCCAAATCCAACCACAAAGCTATCAAACCCCATCAGTTCCATTCCCAAGCTTTCAATTCCCACCACCTCCACCACCAACTAATCCATTACCTCCAATTACCAACTAATTTTCAATGCCACTTCTAGGAGGTAATCCACCACCCCAGCCAACCACCAATTATTTGCAGATACCATCCCAAATTGGGGCAAAATCCACATATATTGGTCAAACCCCACAAGCCCCTCGATCCTTTCCCCAAGCCTCTCAACCATCTTATACCTTACCTCCACGAAGCAATCCATTTATCCCACAGCCAGCTTATGTTCCTCAATCCCAACCTCAAATCCCATATCAACAGCAAGCCTCGCAGCACATGCAGCAATATGCACCACCTCTCCCTCAGCAACCTGTCATCCACCATGCAGCTGCCCAAACAATGTACAATCCCTATCAGCAAATCCCTCATAGCCATCCATATTTAGTGGCCCCATCCAGTACATACCTACCTCAAGGAACTCCTACATTGGGGGCACCCCAGCCATCACCTATCAATTCAGAATGGGAGAAAATGAAGATAGCTCTGAAAGCCATCCAAGAAGGGAATGATCCGAAGACATTCAAGTTTGAGAATGTGTGTCCTTACCCATTTGACAGAGCCATTACCATGACACGATTTCCCAAACACTTTGAGGTACCCAAATTTGACAAATTCAGAGGAAAAGGAGACTCTGTCACACATATCAAATAATTTTACATACACTGCCAGGATGTAGCATACAATGATGTCTTCCTCTTGCGCCTTTTTCCCAAAAGCTTAGCTGGACCAGCTCTTGAATGGTTTTATAGAATCCCCTATGGTACAATTAAAAACTTTGCTGAATTATCTGAGGCATTTGTAGCCCAATATGCCCATCTTGTTGAAACAGAGCTATCAATAGTTGATCTTGTCCACACCAAGCAAAAAGGTGGAGAAAGCCTTGCCGAATACCTGCAAAGATGGCAAACCCTTACCACCCGCATATCCTACACCTTGCTAGAACGCCATGCTGTGAAAATGTTTATTGATAATGCCCATCCTAGCTTGGCTCACCACATGACCATGAACTGTTTGAAAACCTACAAAGATATCAAAGAGAAAGGAATGATCCTTGAGCAAGGACTCATTAAAGATGGTGTGGTCAAGCTTTACAAGGAAGCCAACCAAAATCAATCACATTCCAATGACAAGTCTAGGTATTGGAACAAAAACAAGCACGTTGCAACAGATGGCGTCACTGACACTAGACATGTGAATATTGTTGGTCCTTCTCACAACCAGTCCAACCCACCATATCAACCAAAAAATCAACAAGCTATCAACTACCAACAACAGAATAACCAAAGCTATCAAAACCACACTCCAAGACCCAACTTTCAAGGGTCTAGCAATCAAGCTAATGCCATCAATGTAGCTGCAGGACAAAAGCCTAGATTCCAACCTACACCTAGAAACTATACACCCCTTGGTGAGCCATTGGATGTCATTTTTGAGAAATTAGTCAAAGAAAACCTCATCAAATTTCCTCCTACCCAGCAAATTGACCCAAGCCAATCCAAAGCTGCATGGTACAAAGATAATGAGTACTGCAAATTTCATAGGGTAAAAGGTCACACTACCCTCAGATGCATGAAACTGAAAGACTATGTGCAAGACCTCATTGATCGGAAGGAAATCACTGTTGGTGCCCAAACCTCTCCCAATGCAGGCTTACAGATCTATCAAAATGCTTTTCCTCCACACCACAACCAAAATCCTGGAAAAGCACCTATCCAAACCAACAACAACAACACCAACAACCGTCAGCCAAACCAATAGCATGGGAAGAACAATGACCACACTTCATCCTATATAGACTATGGTAGCCTTATAGGTTGTATATCCGAGAAAGAGACTTCCGTCAATGTTATCAATATCCAAGGACCAAACAATGAGTGTGCAGTCACCACTCGAAGAGCGCGATTTAACATCGCAGGCCCACCTGTTACACCAACACCATCAGCTCCATCAAAAAGCCAGTACAATATCTTGGAACACCTTGGGAACATACCAGCCCAAATCTCCATTTTAGACCTTCTTCGCACTAGTCCTGTGTACAAGAACATCCTTGACAGTGCTCTCATAGAATCTCGTGTCCCTTCTGATATCAATGCTACTGATTTTTGTAATCTTGTTGGACACCTCTCATCCTCATGTGCCCTATCGTTCAAATCCATCGACATACCTATGGTCGACCCAGATCACACCCTTCCGCTTCGCATAGCCATCATGGTATCCAACTTTGCTGTAAAAAGAGTAATGATAGATAATGGATCAGCCTTGAATATTTGCACCCTAAAATTCATAAAACAAGCTGGGTATACTGAGGCAGATATCATCAGTGAGGTTATCACCATCAAAGCTTATGAGAACTTGGAAAGAACCACAGAAGGAACTATTTTGCTACCAATCAAGGTTGTGCCAGTCATCCAAGAGACACTCTGCCATGTTATTGATCTAAACCTACCATTTAACATCCTCCTCGGTCGCCCATGGATTCATGCCATGAAAGCCGTTCCATCCACTTACCATCAGTGCATCAAATTTCCGCATCAAGGCACTGAGGTAACCATCCATGCCGATCCAGAACCCTTTGCTTACTGCAATGCGGTTGAAGCTTCATATACAAACCATTGCCCTGGAATTGATATCGGCACATCCATCGCCAGCTCATCCCACACTTATAATGACCCTAAAACCATCCTTGCCTCTACCCTGTCTACCGTGAAGATCAATAACAAAGGTTGTGGAGAGTATAGTCTGTCAGATGCATTTGCTGTCGGGGCACTCCCACTTGATCCACATGCCCATGGATGACCGACATATCACAAAGCTAAGGAAATTCCACCTCCTCGATACAAACAGTTTGGCCCAACAACCTTTGTATCCTTGAAAATCCCTCTTCATGAGGAGCTCACTCCAGATATCAACAAATGGTTACATAAGGATGCACCTCAAAGAAATCAAGCACGCCTTGATCACTTCAGCCAAAAGTATCCCCAAGAACATAAGCTCATCACTGAAAAATGGAACTATCAAGGTGGTGGTCTAGGACCAGAAGAAAGAGGCATGCAGTGCCCCATCGACGCACACAAGTGGGAATCGAAGTCAGGTCTTGGCTTTGGCATACCCACAACTGGGGGCACCAATGAGAACGGTCACGCTTTTTCAAACATTCACCGCGACCTTGTTGAAATTGAAGACATTCCTGAGGAAGTTGAAAAGAGAGCCTAGGACGATATCCTAGACCAAATCTCCCTCGGAGACTCTGTTCTCCAAGAACTATCCATCCACCTCATTGACCTACCACTCACCCATCCACAACTCATAGATTGGGACCAACCAAGTGTCATACACATCGATGAGTTCACATCAGAGGAGGCACTTCTAAGATTCATGGGAGCTGAAACTCCTCACAAGAAAACAAAGCCAGATTCTGCCTATATCTACAAGCTAGATCCCAAGGGGTATTTTGGAGAAAATCCCCAACCTAGTTCCGATACACCCAAAACTGGAACTAAGGTGAATTTGAGACTAGCTAAGGCAACGAAGAGAACCCCTCAGCAAGAAAATCCAGAGCCACAAGAAGAACATGAGGATTTAGCATTGCCTCCTCAAGATAATCAACCAGAGGTGTCTTCTATTCTAATTGAGGATACTCGAGAAGTCAACATTGGTTCTTCAAAGATCCCTAGACTTGTTCACATTGCTGCATCCCTATCACAAGACCAAGATGACCTCCTCTTTGAGGTCTTAAGAGAGAATATTGGCCGATTTGCATGGTCATATCAGGACATGCCAGGACTTGATCCAAAGCTTGTAGTTCATCATCTTGCAGTTGATCCAATGATCAAGCCCGTCAGACAAAAGCTTAGAAAAATGCACCCCAAGGTGGCATTATTGGTCAAAGCTGAATTAGAAAGAATGTTAGCTGCTAAGGTTATCCGACCTATCGACTACTCAGAGTGGATCTCCAACATGGTCCCTGTCACTAAACCTTCCGGTCACATCAGAATCTGCACTGATTTTAGAGATCTTAACAAAGCTTGTCCAAAAGATGATTTTCCCTTGCCCAACATAGATATGATTGTAGATCTTACAGCTGGACATGAAATTTTGTCCCTCATGGATGGATTTTCTGGGTATAATCAAATCAAGATTGCAGAAGAGGATCAACATAAGACAGCATTCACTACCCCTTGGGGAACCTTTTGCTACAACATGATGCCTTTTGGCCTAAAGAATGCTGGGGCTACCTATCAAAGAGCTATGACAACCATTTTTCATGATCTCATCCATAGCATTTTGGAGGATTATGTGGATGATATCTTGGTCAAGTCTCATACCTTCATGGATCATCTTGCTAACTTGGAGAAAGTCTTTGATAGGTTAGCCAAATATCATCTCATGCTGAATCCCAAGAAATGTGTCTTTGGGGTCACATCTGGCAAGCTTCTAGGCTTCATAGTTTCTAAACGAGGTATAGAGATTGACACCAAGAAGGTCAAGGCTATCTTAGACATGCCTCCTCCCTAGACACTGCGACAACTTCTCTCTCTTCAAGGAAAGCTCCAATCTGTTCGGCGCTTCATCTCCCAGCTTGCAGATAAGTGTACACCATTTTCACATTTACTAAAGAAGGATGAGAACTTCAAGTGGGATCCTTTATGTCAGCGCAGCTTCGACCATCTCAAGCAGTATCTCATCAATCCCCCTATCTTGGTTCCACCAATTCCTGGTCGTCCCCTAATTTTGTACATATCAACAACACCTACTGCTCTAGGGGCACTTCTAGCACAGCTTGATGACTACAAAAGAGAAAGAGCCATCTACTACATCAGTAGAACCCTAGTTGGTTATGAACTCAATTATACTCCTATGGAAAAAGCTTGTTTGGCAGTTGTCTTCTCAACTCAAAAGCTTCGCCATTACATGCTAAGTCATACCATCCAACTAGTCTCCAAGATTGACCCTCTCAAGTATATGCTCTCTAGAACAACACTTACAAGCCGTTTGGCCAAATGGGTTATGCTCCTTTGTGAATTTGACATCCAGTATGTGGATAGAAAGGCAATCAAAGGGCAAGCTATAGCAGATCACCTAGCTGATGCACCTCTAATAGATGCTTATCCGTTGATCACAGAATTTCTAGATGAGCATATCTGTCTAATTGAAGAACAACCCCCATGGAAACTTTATTTTGATGGCTCATACACATCTCATGGATCAAGGGCAGGAATATTGTTGGTCACACCTCAAGGAGATTACATTCCAAAAGCCTTCAAGCTACAATTCCCTAGCACCAACAATATAGCTGAATATGAGGCCCTCATAGCAGGATTAAAGATAGCTGTAGAATGGAACATTGTTGAGCTACAAATCTTTGGAGATTCTCAGCTCATCATCAAGCAAGCCCTAAATGAATATCAAACCAAAGATGAAAAGCTATTACCCTACAAAGAGCTAGTTGATCAGCTAACCCAACATTTTACAAAGCTTCAGTTTACACAAGTGCCTCGAATACAGAACAAAGCAGCAGATGCTATGGCTACTATAGGCTAGCTCTTGGAAATTCCCCAAGCAGCTACACAGTATGAGTTTTTAGTGGAGCAGCTCCTCACACCCGCCTATGCGAATGAGGATTCAAACCGTGTTTGTATCTTGGTTGGTTCCCAATCCCCTTGGTACCATGAGATTCACGCTTACCTTAACGATGGTATCATATCCCCTCACCTCACACGTACCCAACGCCAGAACCTCATCCGAAAATCATCCCGCTATGTTATCATAGCCAATACCCTATATCGTCGGGGTTATCACGATACTCTCTCTCGATGTTTAGACCAAAATGAGGCCGCGGTGGTGTTAAAGGAAGTACACTCTAGACTTTGCGGTGCCCACACGAGTGGTATTGTCCTAGCGTGACAAATCCTTAGAGCAGGCTACTATTGGCCTACCATTGAAGAAGACTCCTGTGACTTTGTCAGAAAGTGTCTCCCATGTCAGCAACATGCAAATCTTGTGCACGCTCCAGCACAGGATCTACAACCTATTGCACCACCTTGGCCTTTCGCTTGTTGGGGCCTTGATCTAGTTGGAACTATCACACCCCTCTCATCTGATGGACATAAATGGATAATAATAGCTACAGACTATTTCACTAAATGGGTGGAAGCAGTCCCCCTAGTCTCAGCTACAGGAGTTCAGGTCTCCAAGTTCATCTTGTACCACATTGTTTGCCGCTTCGGCATCCCATCCACCATCTTCACTGACCACGGAGGTAACTTTGAAAATCTCAACATGGAAGAATTATGCACTTCCCTCTGCATCCATCACCGCTTTTCTAGCCCATATTTCCCACAAGGTAACGGCCAGGCAGAGACAACTAACAAAACCCTCCTCAAAATTCTAAAGAAAGTTGTCAATGATTCTGGCCGTGATTGGCACCTACAAATAAATCCAGCCCTATGGGCCTATCGAACTTCCTTCCGTACATCCACAGGCACAACTCCATACTCCCTAGTCTATGGTGCCGAAGCAGTACTACCTATAGAGGTTGAACTTCCCTCCTTGCGCATATCTTTGCAAGGGCAAATATCAGATGAAGAATATAGAGTAGCTCGGCTCACCCAGCTAGATCTCTTAGACGAGAAGCGACAACAAGCCTTTGATCATCTCACAGTCTATCAAACTCATCTCAAAAGGAATTTCAACAAGAAGGTGCTTCCACGACACTTTCAGCCAGGTGACATGGTCCTTAAAGAAAACATGAAAGTCCAAGCAGATCAAGAAAAGAAAGGCAAGTTTGAACCTACATGGCTTGGTCCTTATGTTGTCACTGCTTCCTTTGGCTCTGGAGCTTATCAGCTATCTACACCAGAAGGAGAACTCTTGAATGATCCTACTAACATCATTCATCTCAAGAAGTTCTATGCTTGAAGATCCTTGGTATACCAGGCTTTTGAAAAATACAAAAAGAAAAAAAATAGTAAAGAGAAACAAGCGTCCAATGGTGAAAACTTGGCAATTCAAGCACCTTGGATAGGTACCTTGGTGAAAACCTGGTAATTCAGGCGCCTTGTGTACTAAAGACTAATCCATTATCTATCACTATCCTATCCCTCATCCATTTACCCACCATCCCATAAGACACACTTGCTTGTTCCCTTGGTGTTCCAACCAAATATCCAAAATCTGATGAAGCTTGTAAATACCTCCTGTACAGCTTGTAAATCTTGTACCAAAGCTTGTATTATACCTTGTAAATCTTGTACCATACCTTGTATATCCAAATCTTGTCCAAAGCTTGTACCATACTCCAAATTGTAGATAATCTTGTATCCTAGCTTGTATCCTATCACATGCACCCAAAGAATTCCATTTTCCTTAAGCTTTTCGCAAACCATCTACCTATCCACCTATCACCTATTATAGACATCCCATCCTTCACAAACATTTCCATCTCACAAAAACCAAAACATGAACAAACTTGTACATTTGTAGCATATCTTGGTCCATCAGCTTGTACATCCTCTTTAACTTAGTACCATTGTATCTATCCAACGTTCATGTCAGTTCATCCTTGATCAGCATCTTGCACCCATCACACATCTTGGTTAGCTATTCCAACGCATCCTTTAGCTAGATTTCCTATCACCAAAGTGTTATCTTTCTTAGTTCAGCTTGCCAGATGCATCACTCATCCAAATCCACCAGCTTCGGTGCTCTCTAATAGGTCCTTGCAGGATATAGCTTTCCTCATGTCTGATCTTGGTCCGTTAGTGCCTTGTCCTACCCATCTCGTTGGCAAACGACTCTCTTTTGGATTTTCACTTTCTTTTGATTTGGGATCTTCCCTTTTGGGTCTTGAAGTATCTTTTCCAAGCAATCTCCTTGTTCCCTCCTCAAGGTTGCCACGATCTTCCATATCATGGTATGCTGCGAATGGGGCAATTAGAGCGTAAGGTCTTGATCAGGTCTTTCATTTGTTTTTCTTTTCTGCTTGTGGGTTCTCCAGTGTCGTTTCCACGCTGCTTCCTCTAGGATTCATGTGTGATGCTGGGGCAATCCTTGTGTGTTTGTTTTGAGTTAGTTTGTCAGTCCTTTGGACAGTTGGTGAAAAGGCCTTGATGTTCTTGGTAACCTTGGCAATTAACCAATAGTCCTATAGCAAATCTAGTGCTCAACTACATGGTGGTACTTCTCTTTGAAGTATCCCCCCGCTCAAAAAGCTTCAATGGTTTTCCTTCATCTCCATTATCCCCCATCCATATCCAGCATCCATCTCTCCTACCCCAGCTGATGCATCAGTATCTCTTTGAAACACTCATCACTCTTAGCTTTATTGATCCACAATCCTAGTCTTAGGGATCCACCAATCCAAATCAACCCACCAAGCCTCATCTTTCGAGATCCACAATCCTAGTCCTAGGGATCTCCGAAACCCATCTTCCACCAATCTAACTCTTTGAAATCCTGTTGCATCATCCTTATAATCCCCTCATCCATCTCCCTATCCTGGATTCTTTTTTATAGCGCTCCGCTCCTTCATCCTCTGCAATCCCTGAGATCTTAAGCTTGCTTCCTCTTGTGCCTCTGATTCTCCCTTTATCATTCTCCCATAGTAAGAGTTTGAGCTAACTAAACCTCTTCTCTTAATCCAATTTGAGTCTCCTTGCTCATCCCAGATTCTTGTATTTTTCAAGAAGCCACCAAGCCTCGCTTTCTCTCCCCGCTGCCTTCTTGAGGGGGCATCTCATAGTCCATTCTCTCCTCTTCTGCTCTAGCCTTGGGCATCTTATTTTCTTATCTTTGATGTCATGCCACTTGCGGCATCACATCAAAGAGGGGCAAAATGTAGACACCTAAAAATCCTTTAGAAAGTAAAGTATTTTTATTTTCTGAAAAATTCCTGATGACATCATCATTTATTAATTAATTAATTATTTAATTAATTAATTAATTAATTTTTATGCCATTAAATCCTTTTATCTTAATTAAAAATATTTAATTAAGGAATCCCTCCCAAAAATGTTTAAATCTTATTTAAACATTATTTCCTTATTTATTAATTATTTAATTAATAAATTGACCAAAAATCCTAAAATAAATAAAAAATTTATTTTTTTCCCAAAAGTTGGCCAATTTCCTTATGACCAATAACCTCTTCCAAAATCTTCTAATCCTTCTTTAATTTTGATTAAAGGCTAATCCCATCATTTCCTACCCCTAATCCCAACTCAAAATATTTAATTAAAATTAAATATTAATCTTCATGTTTATTAAAAAAGTTTTAATAAATATCTCCTCAACCCAAACCCTTGAAATAAATAAAACTTTATTTATTTCCTAAAAATCTAATTTATCCTCATCCTAAGAAGTTCTAGACTCTTCTAGAAAGTCTTCATCCTCATCCTAGGAAATTCTAGACTATTCTAGAAAGTCTTTATCCTCATCCAAAGTCTAGACTCTTCTAGAAGATGTCTTTAAACCTAATCCTAATCCCCTCCTAACCTTGTCACATTCCCTAAACATGGGTTAAGACTTACTAACCCAAGCCAAAGTTAACAAATATCTCCTCCTTCACCCACCCTCATTAAATGCCATCCACTTGCCTATCCCTAAGCTAATCCTAAACCATCCTAATCCATCCTCTAATCATTTGCACAAGCCTAAGCAAGCTTAAAACTTTCCTAATCAAGTCCAAGTCGAATTTTCTCTCATCACCCTCAAAATATCTCAACCATAAAACTTTATGAAGTCCACTAGGTCATAAATGACTCTTACAAGCCCTTTTATTGCTCTTACAAGTCATTATGAGGGTCTTTATGAAGATTTTATCTCTTGAGCCTCCTTTTTTGACTCATCCTTGCCCTTTCCTCCATCCTCTCACCATGTGACATGTGTCACTCCTTGATTGGCTATAAGGAAGCACAATCCATGTGCTCTCCTCTCATGCAATCTGAGCCTTCCATAAGCTTTTTCCCATCCTTGCATCTTAGCCCTCAATCCCTCAAGCCTCTTGCCTATAAATTGGATCCTTCCCCTTTACAAAATAACACAATCCATGAAGTAAAGTCATAATGCCATTTTTAGAAGACATTTTACATCAAAACCATACACTCACACCCAAATTCCAACTCCATTTGAAGCCCTTTTTGAAGCATAAGTTTGAGCATACATCCTATCTATTTAGACAAAGCCACTCAACAAGAGAGCTTCTCATTGAGAGAGTCCATTAATGGCTCATATTCTCAATTGAGAGTTCATCTTAGTCTATCTTGAAGTTTATGAATTTTGTTTAGTTTGTAGAAGCTTTATTTAAATTTGGTTTCTATTAGCATACTAACATTGCTCATATACAGATTTTATGTAGGTGGGGAAAGTGGATGAAAACTAGGTATGAACAAAAAACTTATGATCCTATAGTAGATCAGTGCCTCATCCATTGGGCAATTCATGAATCTCCCTCATGCACATTGGATATCTAGAACACAATTCTCATGCCAAGATTCCAGATCTATCCATTTACCTTATAAATTGGATATGAATGTTCAATCTAAATCTCATTCTTACATGGTATCCTGCTCAATAAACCTACAACCTTTTGAATCTCTAAAGAATTTACATAATTCATTTAATTACAAGCAACAATGAAGCAACATATAGCCTTAAGGGACTACAACTATGATCTAGGCTTTCTGTCAAAGACCATAAAACATCACAGCTCAATCGAGAAAGGAGACAAGATTTAAACTGAAACTAAACACTTGCTGTTCCATGTATTGATTTGCTTGATATTAATACATAAAAATGTATGAAACTTACTCATAAAGAACCTAATAAACCAAACTATTCAATGAACAAATGCTGTTATACAAGAGAGAAAATGATAGGAATGAGAAGATGATGGGATAGGAAGGGGGTATCACAGCCAAAGCAAAGCTTCATGGTCTGGAACAAGGACATCCTAGGTCTTCCATTCAGAGTTCATCAATTCCAAGGCTAGTTCTACTAAATTTTTTCATTCCAGAGACTTTCCAATATTTTCCAACCCTTGCAAAAGAAAAGAAGAAATTATAAATAGAAAGGAATCATTTCTTGGATTGAATCTGCAACTGACATGTGTACCCTCAAAATTCCTTCCCAAGAAGGTGAAAATACTCTCTCTACCTTCTTGCTGTAACTGAATATCAAATCCCCATGATTATGGCTCTTAAAGGCATAAAGAATCTCAGATATTTGATTCACCATCATAACTGATCTCTGATGTCAAAGTAATTTCATGATAAAAGTAAAAATCAATTGAAAAGTGATTTAAAGAAGCCAATGTAACCTTTTCAAGATTTTTTTCTCCACATTCAGGCTTCAAAAGGTCTTCAAATCCACCCTCTAACAAACTCTGATCCTCAATGATCAAATCAGCTTGTTCTACTGCCAATGCCCTAGAAAACACAAAACTACTTATAGACTGAACTGGTGAAGACCTGTGCAAAATCTAATCCAAAATCCAAAAAATTTAGCTTCTTCTAGTTTCAACAGTATATTATAAGGCCTATTTTGGACAAAAATTGCCCCCCTGGTAGCAGTTCGAAAAACAAACTCCTAGACTATATTAGAGCTTTTTTAAAAATGAAAAATTTCAAAAATTATATATTCTGAACTAAATAAAACTTTTAAATATATTTGAATTTTTATTTTGTGCATTGATCTTCTCTTAATTCTCATTTTAAACTCATTTTTACTCTTGCCTTTATACTCTACCTCCAATATACCATCGACATATGTCCATCTTTCATTGGGCCGTCGATTTGAAATATTAATTAATTTTTTATTGATTAATTCCCAATTTATTGTAGCACCAGAGGCATTTGAAATTTCCTTTTTATTCTCTCGCACAATGATTTTATTAATATTTTATTAATATTCCATAAATCTTGTAGCCCTGGGACCCATTGACATCTTCATTTATGCTCATACGATTTCAATCTCCTTTTGCGTTCATACAGGGCCTTCAATTTGCGTATGGTTAGAATGCCTTTCACTTTACCTTTATGTGCCTACGATCTTGAACATATCCCTGGAGCTTTTAAAAATTTGGTTTACACTCTTATGCAAGTGAATTCCCTTTACGCCTTCATGAGTTTCAAATAACATTGCAAGCATTTTGAACTTGCTCTCCGCTCATATGATAAGCGTAACACTGGAGGACCTTTGAAAGGTAGTTTATGCTCATACACTTGGGTGAGCTTTCAGTGGGTCAAAATATGACTTTGGACCCCTGATCATGATAGGTGAGCCCCTCCAACACACCTTGGCTTTAAAAGTCATGTGTCTTTCAAGACACAATGCAATTTGAGTCAATTTGCATTTAAATTGTTTAAACCACTCACATATGGGCAATGTTGGACTAATGCATTTCACTCAGCTTACCCTTTACTTAATGTGAGAACTTCCCTTTAGAAATTGTGGATGGCTACTTAATTTGCCTTTCCTTAATGCCCCCTGTTGCCTTTTAATCTGCTCATGATGCCTGTGGGTTTTCTTTTCTTCCTGCCATGTCTTTCTGCATCTTAATGACATACTTTCATAGCAATCCTATGCTCTTCTTACCTCTGCCTCTGTCCTCATAGAGGGCGGCTTCTTTCTTGAGTTGGCAGACTCTTCTTTGTTTTCTCATCCTTTGGATTAGTGTAATCTCTATTTGCAGTGGGCATCTTTTTCTTCATAAACAAGAAGTGACTCCTTCCTCGCCCATCATGTGAATAGTTTCTTATGCATTCCTTTGATCATTCTTATGCTGCAGGTATTGATTCTTGCCTTGGTCAAGTAGAAACTAAATCTCAAGTAAGATTTGGTGATTGACATCACAAATTGGTAATAAAAGATGGAATTAACAAAACCAGCCTCCTCAAGTATTCAAGGTCTTGCATGTTTAACAGGAGCCACTTATCGCTTTTTAAAAGCTTCTAATCAACATGAGCTTCTATCTTTCTAGCAACAGATGCTAAGACTCCTAAGGTGTTTACATTTCTTTAGTGTGATAGGTTTCTAGATCCTTTTAAAGGTGTGGACTATCTTTTTGAAAGGTGTGGGTTTCTTTGACTGGCTGAGTGCTTCACTCGATGTCGCCTGGACTGAGACTTTCCCTTTTTACGATCAAAGAAGTCTTTATACAATATTTGTTTTGAACTCTTATGGTGCTGACCATGCTTCCCATTATCACCATTTATCTCTTCTCTAAATTATAATACTCTAATTAAATACCCTTATTATAATTCACTTTAGTCCCCTTGGAAAACACCATAATGCCCTATTATTTAAGAGAAGATTAGTCGGGCCCCAAAGAGGGTTGGACTAAATTTTTTTTCGTTCCCAAGCAACTAAAATGGAAAACTCATCCATCAACCCTCTTGAACTGATTGAAATCAACTTTGATTACAAGTTTGCCACTGAAACTCATTTTAAAACAATTTTGCACCATTGTGAAATCTGTGTCAGGAGGCTTGTTGCTTGGCTTTAAAAACTAATCCAAATCTCTAACCAGGCTCTGAAATCTGACTCACTGAACCTCTATTATGTACTCTTGAACCCTGTCGAATCTTGTCTCGTGATGAATTCAGGGCAAAAAGATATTCGCCATCAAAGTTAACCTCTCAGAACACCTGCAGATAAACATGTCAAAAAACAATAAATTGGGTTCAGATTTAGCTTTTAAAATTGGAAAAATGGACACTTGGGAAGATGAAAATTGGGGTGTTGGTTCACTATCATGAGGTGAATGTAAATCTATGATTTGGGCTCACGATGAATAATTGGGTGCAAATGGCAACTGGTCAAAGTGGGCTACTTGGATTTTGCAAATTAGAAATACTGACAGAAAGTGATTTTTGGAAATGGAATCGACTTGAAAAAGTGTGCAAATGGATTCTTCAAAACCTAAAAACTCTAAAACTTGGACTATTTTTAGTGTAAAACATGATGGTACAAGCCATTTGATCTCACCTATCACAGATCCAAATATGTAACATCACGAACAGGGGTACCGATCAATCTGCAAATGCTGACACTAGTAAAAAGATAGAAATTCCATTTGGAATTGCATTTGAAAATTGATCAAACGGATTTTTCATAAGCTAAAACTTGAAACATAATAGGCTTTTGACATCTAAAATGTAACACAAAAAGAATTTTCACATTTGGGTCAAATGATCAAAAGTTATAATACGTCAAACAGGGCTTTCCAGAAATGTGAACTACACAAATGCACAGAACAATAAACTACCAACTTTGAGGGATTCAAAACCTAGTCAAACGAGTTTGAAATGACTCAAAATCTAAAAAATAGGCTCTTTGGTATGGAAACTAGATATTCCCAAAGTGGAAAATCATACAACATTTTTGGGTGCAAGATATTTAGATGCAAACAAGGCCTCCTGTCACTATTTGACACTTGCGGTAAAAATGTAGAATTGACATTTGCTCAAAACAGGACTTCGCCAAATGACTCGAAATGATAGTTTATCATTACAAAACATATGGATAAGCTGGATAAAGGGTGTTAGAAACATAAAACACCACTTAGGCCTTAGACTGACAACTGGGTACAATCTCATTTATGGGCATTTAAAAGGGCTCGAATTCATTCAAAATTTCAAATAGACGCTCAAAATGAGAACACAATTTTTAGCACCAACACAAACCACCTTGCAAGAGTTAACATAATGGAAGAAAATACAAGGAACAACAACCAAAGGAGGAAGAAGAGAGAAATACTTTTATTGATTCATCAAAATATCTTCATACATGCCCAACTCTAAGGCCTTCTAGTATACGACCAATTACAAATACATTTACATTCAAAGATCCAGCGCAAATTTGCACTTTTAGTTATGTTCTCAAAATTCTTCTTCTCAATAACTTGCCTAACACTAAGGTTAAACACTCTATATATACCTTCCAAAATGGCTCATAGATCATTCTAGGACATTACATAAGAGGAAGGCCGACCCAACAATTGTTTGGGCACATCCTAAGAAAAGATCTTAACATAAATGTTGCAATCAAAATAAATCCTGCAAGTCGACTCACAAAACTCACATCCAAATGTTGACACTTTGCATTCACTGGGTAACTTGGCATATGAAGAGTCACTTGGCATACACCAGGTAACTTGGCACATGAAGGATTTTCTAGGCACATAAAGGAATTGCTACAGTAACTTGGCACATGAAGGAGTTGCTAGGCATATGAAGGAATTGCTAGGCACATGAAGGAATTGCTATAGTAACCTGACACATGAAGGAATTTCTAGGCACATGAAGGAATTGCTAGGCACATGAAGGAGTTGCTAGGCACATGATGGAGTTGCTAGGAACATGAAGGAATTTCTATAGTAACTATGCACATGAAGGAATTGCTAGGCACATGAAGGAATTTCTAGGCACATGAAGGATTTTCTGGGCATATGAAGGAATTGCTAGGCACATGAAGGAATTTCTAGGCACATGAAGAAATTGTTAGGAACATGAAGGATTTTCTAGGTACATGAAGGAATTTCTAGGCACATGAAGCAATTGCTAGGCACCAACTTGTAGAGTGAACAAAAATGAACAAGATAACAAGCCAACCTAGGATGCTCCTACATCAAACAACTGGGGTTCAAAGAAATGATTCTCCTTAATCATTGAGATGTCACAACTTGAGCTAAGTCCAACTCAAATTGAGGAATCCATGAAGCATCTTCAATAGGTCTATTCTTCCACTTCACCAAATATTCATAGTAATCTTTTCCTCTTGTGCTCTTGCCAATTGTCTGATCCAATATCTATTCAACTTCTTCAATCTACTTCTTGGGAAAATCATCTAATATAATAACTTTATCCTTTGACTCATGATACTTATACAAATCAGCAATATTGAATATAGGATATATATCCATGCCATCAGGTAACTCAACTTCTTAAGCATTACCATTGTCAAACTTTTTCAAGATCTTACAAGGTCCAAATTTCTTCATCTTTAGCTTACTATATGCTTGAACTAGGAATCTTCCTTTCTTTAGATGAACCATCACCTCATCACCAACTTAAAAATCATGGTGTCTTCTAGACTAATCAGCATTCTCCTTATACTTCTGATTACTTTGTTCCTAACCTCAACTTCACTTTCTTATGCAAAGACTTCATCAAATCAGCAAATTCTTCTCCTACAGTGCTTTCTTTTCTTCACCAGCAACATCTCTCAAATCTAATATACCTCTAGGATGCATTTTAGTAACAATCTCAAAAGATGTCTTCCATGTACTCCTATTCATAGAATTGTTATATGCAAATTCAACTTGTGCCAATACCATCTCCAAATTACTTTGCTTATTCCCAACTAAACATCTCAGCAAATTAACCAAGCTTCTATTCACAACCTCTATCTATGATCTTCCTATGGATGGAATGTAGAACTAAACTTTAGCATAGTACCCATCTTCTTCCACAAAGTCTTCCAAAAATAACCAACAAACTTACTATCTCAGACATAAATAATGCTTCTTAGTAATCCATGCAATCTCAAAATCTCTTTAAAGAAAAGTTTAGCAACATGTTCAAAATTTGACATCTTCTTACATGGTATAAAATGAGCCATCTTAGAAAATCTATCCACTACAAAAAATATGGAATCATACCCTTTCACTGTCTTAGGTAATCAAAGAACAAAATCCATACTGATGTCACTCCAAGCTTTCTCAAGAAAAATAATAGGTGTACACAAACCAATATTTTGGCTCACCCTTTATGCAATTTGACAAACTCCACAACTCTTTACAAATTTCTAAACATTCTTAAAAATTTGTGGTCAATAATACTTCTCTTTCAGCAAACTCAATGCCTTTTTAATTCCAAAATGTCTAGCCAATCCACCACTGTGCTTTTTCTTAATTAGATCCAACCTCATAGAACTTCTAGGAATACACAACTAAATACCTTTGAACAAAATACCTTCTTCAATGAAATACTCATCGTAGTTACTTATGTGATCTGTCAAATTTGGTGCTCTGCACTCTCTCCATGCCTAAAAAAAATTAGGATCAGCATCATACAACTCTTTCATTTCATCAAAACCAAGAACTTCAACCTTCATTTTAGTCAAAAAAGAACATCTTCTACTCAATGCATTAGAAACTTTGTTAGTAACTCCACTCTTATGCTTGATCAAAAATGTAAAACTCTGCAAGTACTCAACCCACTTCATATGTCTTTGATTCAATTTATGTTGACTTTCCAAGTATTGTGAAGCTTTATGATCAATATATATCACAAAATCCTTAGAAATCAAATAATGTGTCCACTTCTTCAATGCTTGAACAATAGCATAAAACTCTTGATCATACACAGAATAATTTCTTTTAGCATCATTCAACTTTTCACTAAAGAAAGCAATGAGATTATCTTCTTGACTTAATAAAGCTCCTATTGCATTACCACTTGCATCACATTCAACTTGAAATACTTTGTTGAAATCAACCAAAGCTAATACAGGTAATTTAGAAAACCTTTGTTTCAAAGTCTCAAAACCCTTATCACCTCCATGTGTCCACTTGAATTCCTTTTTATCTACCCTCATCGTTTCAATCATAGCATTACAAACAACACTAAAATTCTTTATAAACTTTCTAAGAAAACTAGCCAAACCATGAAATGAACTTACCTCACCCACATTCTTAGGATCCATCTTCAATCCATCAGCTAAAATCACAAATCCCAAATACACAATCTCCTCTTGCATAAAAGAACACTTTTTCAAATTAATTGGCAACATTTCCTCTTTCAATCTCTGTAATACTTGTCTAATATGCTCACAATGTTCTTCATTAGTCTTATTGAATATCATAATATCATCCAAATAAACAATCAAAAACTTACCCAAAAACCTTTTCATAACTTCATTCATCAACCTCATGAAATTACTAAGTGCATAAGTCAAACGAAAAGGCATAACCAACCATTCATACAAACCATCTTTTTTCTTGAAAGTAGTCTTCCATTCATCAGATTCTTTAATTCTAATTTTTTGATAGCCACTCTTCAAATCAATTTTGGTAAAATACTTTTCTCCACTCAAAGAAATTATTATGTCATCCATCCTCAACATAGGAAACCTATATTTCACTATGATCTTATTAATAGCTCTGGAATTAGTATACATTCTCCATTCTCCATTCTTTTTTGGTGCTAATGCAGTAGGTACAACACATGGAATCAAGCTTTCTCTGATCAAACCTTTTTGCAACAACTCATGCACTTGTCTATTAAGTTCTTCATTCTTTGTAGGTGTCAGTCTGCATGGTTCTTTTTTTGGAAAACTAGCTCAAGGAATTGGATCCATACAATGACTTATACTTCTTATTGGAGGTAAACCATCAAGAATATCATTAGTAATAATGTCTTTATACTAATTCAACAATTCTGTAATTTCTACTAGTACTTGGCTATCACTATCTACTGTCGCTTGGTCATTACTAACTTCTGCTACTTAGTCATTACTACCAACACTTGGTCCTCTAGGAACTATAGTGAAACAATCTTGATTCTTCTTTACTTTTCAAATTTCTTTCCATTAACCATGCAAACTTTTATCCCAATACAATTGACCCCATCTGGACTTTCAATCAAAGGTAATAATGTTTTTTTCTTCCCATTCACCCAAAGAGTATATTGATTCAATCTTCCATCATGTATAACATATCTATCATATTGTGAAGGTCTACCAAAAAAAATATGACAATAATCCATTGGCATAATATCACACAAAACTTCATCAAAGTAATGTCAAATTTTGAACTTCACGAGGCATTGCTCACTTACCAATATCTTATGCTCATATTTGATCCATGAAGCATGACAAGGTTTGGGATGTTTCATCCTCTACAACTACAACTTGGCAACTAGCTCTTCTGATGCCAGAATTGTAGAACTTCCACAGTTAATGATCACTTTGCAACATTTTCTAGCCATCTTACATCTTGTCTTGAAAAGACTTCTCCTTAAAATAGTTTCCTCATCACTTCCCTTATTACATAAGGTTCTTCTCACCATCAAATCTTCTCCAGCCTTAGGTCCACTTGGTGAACCCTCATCATTTCCTTGAATCATAGAATTTTTGTTACCTTGTCCACTTTCAGAGGATATACATTCAAAAGATCTATGTCCCTCTTTGCCACATCTAAAACAATTACTATGAAATTGAGCTCTAGAATAAGAATTACCTCTTCCTCAGTAAGAATTAGTGCCTCCTTGGTAAAAATTACCACTTTTCCATTTGGTCTTGCCTTTGTCATCATTCTTCCAATTATATTTTCCTTTATCCTATATAAAATTGTCAGATTTTCCACCTTCACCATAAGATCTACCTCTTTGTCTTTGTTCATGCTTCTTTGCTAAGATCTCCTCAGCTTTCAAGGCATATTGGTATGCTTCTTCTACACTTTCCAACTTCACAAAATATATTTCATCTTGTATTCTAGATCTCAATACTTTAATGTACCTTGTAATTTTCTCAGCATCATCATCCACATGTCCAAATCTAATGTCCAATGTATGGAATTCCTTAGTATATTCTTTCAAGTCATGTCCTTTTGTTTCAAATTTTGCATCTTTCTCAACAAGCTAACTTGGTAATCAACAGGGATGAATTTTTTCTTTACCTTGTTCACCATCTTTGGTCAAGTTTTGATCTTCTCCTTTCCTCTCCTTTGTCTATCCATTTGCAAGTGCTTCCACCATAGTGACTCATGACCTTTCAACCTAGTGATTGAAATCTTCACCTTTCTATTATCAACAGTGTTTTTATACTCAAAGAACTTCTCCATATCAGAGGTGCACTCCAACATAGCATTGGTATCCAATTTTTCATCATAAAGAACAACTTCTACAAAAATCTTTGAATTTTCTCTAGACAATACTCAAAAAAATCATTCCTCATCTTGATCCTCTTTAGGTTTTGGATTATGGTTTGGTACTGCTACTTCATCATCACTTACATCATCAAGATGTGCTCCTCTCCTCTGGCCTGTCTCCATAGCATCTAATCTGGCTACAATTTGTCTCAACTAATCCAATATAGCATCATCGACATTTCTTCTACCACAAACCATCTTTACAAATTAGGTTCCTGCAAGATTGTAACCCTCTACAAGTTATAGGTCAAATCCATAGATTTGTCACCCTACAACCAAATCCAAATTAGGGTTCTACATGATCTAATCTCCATAAGGATAAACCTCAATCTTTGATACCAATTAACATAGGCAAAGGATGAACAACTAGGGTCAAAGGCTCACCCAACTATCCAAAACACCCTGCAAGATTTAACACAATAGAAGAAAACACAAGGAACAACAACCAAAGGAGGAAGAAGAGAGAAATTCTTTTATTAATTCATCAAAACATATTCATACATTCCTAGCTATAAGGCCTTCTAGGTTATGACCAATTATAAATACATTCACATTCAAAGATCTAACTACAAATTCACACTTTCAATTCTACTCTCATAATTCCTCTTCTCAAAATAAATCCCGCTGGTCAGCTCGTAAAAATCATGTCCAAATGCTAACACTCAACATTCACTAGGTAATTTAGCACATAAAAAGTCACTCGGCATACACTGGGTAGCTCGACACATGAAGGAATTACTACAGTAACTTAGCACATGAAGGAATTGCTAGGCACATGAAGGCATTACTAGGCACATGAAGGAATTGCTATAGTAACTTGACACATGAAGGAGTTGCTAGGCACATGAAGGAATTGCTAGGCACATGAAGGAATTGCCACAGTAACTAGGCATGTGAAGGAATTGCTAGGCACATGAAGGAATTGCTAGGCACATGAAGGATTTGCTAGGTACATGAAGGAATTGCAAGGCACATGAAGCAATTTCTAGGCACCAACATGCAAACTGAACAAAAATGAGTAGGATAATAAGGCAACCCAGGATGCTCCTGCATTAATTATTCATCCCACCAACCCTATCCTACAAAACTAAGAAAACTTGTTTCCCAAACCCTATCCCACAAAATCATTAAGGGGATACAAATTCTATGCTAGTTGCTTGAACAAAAGTAGTAGTAGTAATAGAGGCATAAAATTTAACATGCGAGTTGGTGAATCACTTCCAGCTTTGTCCTCTTGATTTGAGTAGTTTTGGTGCCCAAACCATATCTCATGAAATCACTCACCAAAGACTCACCAAAGTTTAGCAAAAATGTGCACTAAATGTATTTCTCATCTTAAGCATTTGACTTTATCTAAATTTTGTTAGTCCAAATTGTATTATGACCCAAGTTCATCAAAATTTCAACCAACTTGGGAATAATTTGGATATTTTCAACTTGGGTAAATGATGTTGGTCAAAATTTTGACCAAATCAAATTTTTTTTTTTTTTTGTGACCAATTGAGAATGAAAACAAAAAATAAGGAGGATTCATATCTTTGGTCAAAAATTTTGGTAGAAAAATGGGTGCAAATGCACTAGTGTTTTAATGGGTACTTGAAGTCCGATGAAGAATTTGATCTCATCAATCATAGACATTTAAAAATCTCTCTTTATGGATTCAATTAACTCAACACTTAGCTTATCATCTCCCCCAAAGATGACATCAACGACAAATATCTCTACAATCAATAGACTTTCTTCTATTTTTGATATAGAAATCTATTTAGAAATGCAAAATTTACATCCATATGATACACTCTAAAGTTTGTAATTTTAAAATGCTAGGAGTATCTTTACTCCTTCTAGTCTAGCCATTGGTGGAAAGGTTTCTCCATAATTTACACCTTTCACTTATGCATACCCTTTTGTTAAAGTTTGGCCTTGTTTTTTACAACCTCTCCATTCTTATCTTCTGGTTGGGTTACCAAGTTCCATGTATCATTTTTTATTATTTGACCAATCTACTCCTCCATGAATTTTCTTAGGTAAGTGCACCAAGATGGTGCACAAAAAGGGGGTATATGTCGACACCTTTTTTTTGAAATCAAGTAAGCCTAAACTTGGATGAGACATTTGAGGGTCATCCACAAAAAATGACAACATGCGTAAAACATATAAATTGTATTACTCTAAATCTACTTTATAAAATGCTAGAGTTATTACAAAATGGATAAGATTAGGTGGGTCAACTCTTGCACACACAAAAAATAGTTCTTGGTTTTTCTAGAAAACATAACATAGCTATTTTTGTGTGCATAATAAAAGATAGTTATATTTAGTATTTTACATATCCCTTTGGTAGGATGATAGTTAAGAGTCATATATATAATTTTGATATTTTTTTGTAGTTTTATGATGAGTATATATATATTATAAATTATTTAGTAGACTAATCCTGAAATTTTGGTATGTGTTCATGTGGTGAGCGTAACATGCATCAAAATCATTGAAAATGGAATTAAATAAAAATAAAAATGTGTAGACATATGTTTGTGATAAATGTGAAGGAACTGGTAAAAGTAATTAAAGTTTACAATGTTAATGTTTTCCAAAAAAAGAAAAAATTAGATGGCTAGAAAGCTAAGGAGACGTGTAAGATTGTGGTGGTGATTTTAGAGACACCCACTTCACCATTAATGTACTTGATGAAGAATAAGATAAGAATTCATCTTAAAAGATGAAAAAAATCTCTAAAGGAAAAAATGGGGGGAAAATAGTCTCATAAGCCTTTGGGTCATTTTCCTAGGCTATCACTAAGCCATAACCCAATTAGGTTTTTTGGATTCAAATAACCCCATCTGGTTATGAAAATAAAGAATGCATTTAGAATACAATTAGGTTTTGTATTACTACTAAAAAAATTTAGGTTGAGGAAGGTAGTAAGGGAGAGAGAGAGAGAGAGAGAGAGAGAGAGAGAGAGAGAGAGAGAGAGAGAGAGAGAGAGAGAGAGAGAGAGAGAGATCTAGTTATATATTATACTAAACAAGTGTCTATTACATTCCCCAATCCTTGTCTTGATCTCATCCTCTCTCCCTGTCACTCTCCATCACTCCCTCTCTCTCATTTTCCCTATTTATCCTATCTACCTCTCTCTTTTTCCTATCCCCTTCTCTCTCTCACTCTTTATATCATATATGGTAATCTCTCTCTCTCTCTCTCTCTCACACACACACACACACACTCTCTCTCTCTATCATATCCACTAATCCTTTCTCCATCCCATTATCTCTCTCTCTCTCTCTCTAATTCTTTCTCTATCATATCTCATAATCTCTCTCTCTCTCTCTCTCTCTCTCTCTCATATCCCCCCCATCTCTCTCATTCTCCTATCCCCTTCTCTCTCACTCATTCTCTCTATCCAGATCTCACTCTTTCTATAACATCCTGTCATCTCTCTCTCTCTCTCTCTCTCTCTCCTTTCCCATAATCTCTATCTCCTCCATCTCCCTCTTCATATCTCTCTCTATCTCTCTCCCCTTCTCTCTTATTCTCTCTCTTTATCCTATCCCCATCTCTCTCTCTCTCTCTCTCTCTCTCTCTCTCTCTCTCTCACACACACACACACACACACACACACACACACACACACTCCATCAAATCCTTTCCCTCTCCCTCTTCATATCCTCTTCTCTCTCTTTATCCTATCCCCACCCTCTCTCTCTGTTATTCTCTCCATCACTCCCTTCCTCCTTCAATCTATCTTTGTGTAGTAGTAATGCAAAACCAGATCAAGTAATTGAAAATTATAAATAACACAACATGTCAATGGTTATTATGCTATTTTAGTATGGTCTACCAGAGTCTACTACTATTTCACATGTATTTCTATACTAGGTATGCATGTGTAAGGTTTCTTGTGCTTGGAAATGCAAAATTTTATATATCCATATTCCAACATCTTATTTTATGTTAGTATCTGATGATTGAGCATAAAATAATCATGAAAATTTGTTTAATTTTTTATTTTATTATTTATTTTGTTCATGTTATTATTTGTAGGATAATTTGCATCTACAATCATGGGAAGGAATAAGTGAGGAACAATTGAAAAATGAGAGGTAGCAAAGGAAAAAACAAGGGAGCATATGAGGAAATTATGTGAAGAAGCATCATCAAGTGCCTCCATTGTAAGTGATGAAAATCTACCTATTGATATCAATGTCATAAATGCACCTAATTTGATGAATATAAATGTTCAACATACCCCAATTGAAATGATTATGACAAATACACTCATGTCATCTGATACACCTAATACAACATCTCAAGTTGAAATGATGAATGCACATGATGTAAGTAATGAAAATATAGAGCATGCATATACATCAACATCTCCTAGAATAATTGTTAGAAAACTAGAGTTTCTAATTGACATTAATGAAAATATTTTGAAGCCAATGCATGACAAAATGTAAGAATGAAATTGTAGGAGAATTGTTCAAAAGATTTGGAATAACTATTTTGAAAATTTAAATCAAAGTGGAAGATTCCAACTTCTTGTTGAAATTGTTAAAAATCTGAAATTTAGAGAGCAATGAGAATTTTGGGGTAAAGAAAATCTGAAAATAGTAGTGAAAGAAGCATTGTTAGAAATCCCTTTGATGCATACCAATCCATTGGTTCAAAAGCATGTACTAAAGATGCTAATACAAGTTGATAGGTCCTCACATCAACCATAATGGGAAAGGAAATGGAAAAAAACTTGTAAGGTAAGAAAAACAAGTAAATTATTAATATTAAGTATAACAACATTAATCAAAGCCATAGTGACATTAGAGAAAATTGAGAATTCTAATGAGACTTCCTTTTGGTCATTCTAAGGTAGGCTCCCACATGAGGATAAAGTTATTATTGATGTACTAAGACCATTAATAGAAAACTTTTGGCATGACAACACAAAGGCTTCACCAAGCTAAAAGGATGTTGTCAAAAGACAAATTGGAGAAACAAACCGTGAGCCACATGCAAAACATTTTTGGGATATGACCCAAACACAACTTTATGAAATGTTTCTTTAAAGATTTGCTCAAATTAAAATCAGCCAAAGATTTTTTGTGATGAAAAAACCATTCTATATTAAGAAAAAACATACACACACTGCATGTTGTTGTAGGGTTCATGTTGCATTTTCTATGCATTATGATGTTTATCGCTATATATGTTGTACTTTGTATACTAACAAAATGTTACAGGAATTTGGTCTACAATTACTTCCTAAGTCACCAAGGGAATTTATTACAAGTGTACCATGTAAACAAGATGATGGGTACATTTATTATAAGAGCACATGTTTGAAAGGTTTTTTCCCTAAATGTGGTGGTTTGCAAAAGTTGCATAGATGTTGACATCTAGATAGCACACATGAATTTGGTAAGACACTAGTTTCTCTTGGAAATTACAAGTCAAATATATATGGTGTTAAAGATAGAAAAGAATTAAAGAGTTGTGAATTAGTGAAAAGTGACGTGTGTAGCTAATTTTATGAAATTTTTTCAAGAGATAATAGTTTATGACCACGTAGTTCATACACATAAGTTTATGACCACGTAGATGAGCAGTTAAAGTTGTGTAAATACACTTTTCCCTTGGGTATGATTGTGTCAATTGTTGACTTCACTGAAAAATATACACTAAAACCTCAAAATGAAGTGCAACTAATGTATTACAACTCTATACAAGTGTCAAATTTTGTACACGTAGTATTTATTCATGCATATGATAGAACATAGGATGACATAGAAGTATTAAGAGAGTATCACTTCTATATTAATGATGATTCAACTCATTCATTAGAGTTTGTGGGAGGATGTTTTAGAGTTTTCTATAAACAATTGAGGGAAAGAGATGAAAGATACAATCAACACATTATATGGTTAGATAATTGCACCACATAATTCAAGAATACAAGGATGTTCTATTAGTTGAGTAGGATGCATGTGACAAGTGGAGTACAAATTTTTTGGAATTTCGTTGAGGTAGGAAATGGAAAGGAGAGCATGATGGTGTAGGAGCATGTGTAAAGAGGGTCCTTAGTAGAGAGGAATTAAAGTGCGAAGGTGGCACAATATTAGAAAAAGATGAAATAATTTTCCAATGGTTCCATTCTATGATGGGAGTAGGTAACACAGGTAAGTCTCTAGTTTCTAGATATTTTTTGTTGATACATGAATCTAACATTGAAAATTTGCAAGATTTTTGTTTACTTACAGGATCAAGTGAGATACATTCATTTTGAAGTTCAAATGCAACGTCACTAGCTATTCATACTAGAAATCTTGCATGCTTTTACTCTTTGTGTATGTATCTTTTATGGGATGAATGTGAATCAAAAGAGTGGGTTGACCAATTATCTTGTAGACCTTTGCATCCAATTGATTCATATCAACTTCTTACAACACTACAACTCAACCATGTTGAAGCCTCAATAAATTTTGAGCATGTACTTGACCTAGTTGAACCATGTACTAAGTTATCAATTTAATACTTGGTTACAATAGTTTACTTTCATTTTTTCCATTAAATTATCCTTCTATAAAATGTAGGTCATGTATATGTAGTTAGTGCATATTACAATAATGATGGAGGAACATATTACTTTCTATGTTGATGCATTGAGCCCAAAAAGAAACTAATAGCTACAATGATTGATGGTGAGGATATTGAGTACCCAATAAGATCCATCATTGTGACAAGCACACAACTTAGAAGGTAGTATATTTTTGTTCCCTACTATGAAGATCTCTTTAAGTTAAATTTTCATGTATAATGTATCAATTTTGACTTTAAATTGCCTTTAAAATTAAATGTAGGCACCCTATCAAGAATTCTACAATGTGGTTAATTGAGGATTTTGAGACACAAAGACATATCTTCATTACTTTAACCTTATTGTTGTAACATATATTCAATTGATACCGTATCACAGTAGGTTTCTTAACAAGTAGTTGTTGAAAGTATGTGAATTTGATCACAAAGCAATACTTGACACAATAAGGGTTAGAGTTGATCCAGAAGGTTCCCTTGATTGATTGTGTGCTATATAGCTAAATTATTCTAGATATGGTAGAATACTTTTGGAAATTTTGTATTTATGTTATGCAAAATGTTGCAACTTCACAACAATGTGTATATGTAGATGTTAAATTTTGTCTATAAAAAAGAGAAGATCTATGTAACATGTGCCTAGTTATATACCATATTTTGTATAAGAATTTGATAAGAGATGTCACAAGGGCATATTTAGATGCCAAATTTTGTATACAAAAAAGAGAAGACATGTAATATGTGCATGTTTATATGCCATATTTTGTATAAAAAATTAATAAGAAATGTCACATGCACATATTTAGATGCTAGATTTTGTATATAAAACTGATAAGAGATGTAAGTATTGTACATTATTATTATTAATTTTTTATAAATTTTTCTCTTGAACTCAATTTTTTGGGTTTGATAATATTCTTAAAAAAAAAATCAATTATCTTCAACTTATATAGATTTAGATGACTGTTCTCTTGCATTTTTCTCCCAAATTTCCTAAAACATTAGAATTTTTTTTTATAGATTTGGATAGTCATTTGGCTTTTCTAAAACATATTAAAATCTTGGATATGGTTGTTTTGGACCATGTCCTTACTATCACACTATATGGCACCCCTTTTTAGGCTTAAAATAACCCTCTAATTGGCACAAGGCAATGTCATCATGAGGTCAATAGGGTCTGTGAAAAGTTAAGGTGAGCTTTCTACCATAGGTAAGGTTTGTAGTTAAGTTTGAGATGATAGGAAGGTCATTTGACCAAATTGGTGAAAAGTTCCAAAAAAATGTAAAAGTTGCATTGTGCAAGTTTGCAACTTTAAAAAGTTGCTTGAGAACCTTTTGGAAAGAAAGTTGCAAAGCATTGAGGAGGAGTCTTAAAGGGTGAATAACCACCCAACCACCCTATCTAAATAATGAGAAGAGTGTTGATAGGTTGGTGAACTCATTTGGAGACTAAAAGATCACCTAGTATTTGTTTGTCTAGTTTGTTCTATGTTGGTCAACCATAGTAAACATTTGGTCAAAGATAGACTCAAAGTTGGATTTGATAATTTTTTCATGTTTAGTCTTTAGACATTATTTGGGATCATTTCATACCTAGTTGAGTCAAATTTCATAATAGTGCAAAAAGTTGTTAAAAAGTTGCAAAGTGCAAATTTTGGAAAAGTACAATTTTTGTAAAAGTTGTCAAGAATGTATAACCAAGTGAAAAATTTGGTTGAGCAATGACCAAATGAACTGGAGGAGTGTATATTTGTTGGCCAATTTTTTGGGTTGGAATCAAGAAGACAAGTTTTGGAGCAATTTTTTGTGCCTTGTAGAGTGTTGATCCACACTTTTCCAAGATTTTTTTTCGTTTTGTGTGATAAGCTAATTGAATCCAATTCTTGGATTTCTTTCAAATGTTAAAGGCATTGGTTTGAATCAGTACAATAGATTAGAACAATAGGTTGTATTCATTTTCCTTCATTTTGTGCTTTCTTAACAACTAGGGTTTTGAAGCTTCTAATGCATTCTTAGCAATCCACAACTACTCTACTAGCTTTGGATGGTTAGGTCTAGGCTAGGACCAACCATTTTTCAGCCACAACTTCCCTCTGATGGTATCAACCATACTAAATGGAAGTGTCCCTAAGGGTCTCTAAGAACCATTGGGCTGTGATTTTTGATCGGGCATTTTTGTGAGCTTGTGCAAGGTATTGACTAACTATCAAGTACTACCTGATCACATTATCTAGGCCTACAAAAAACTATCTCAATTTTTAGAGATTATACTTTTTTTGGATTTGGCATCTGTATCTCACCTATTGCCAAAAGTTGCAATGTTGCTTAGTTTAGATGAGCAAGGTTGTTTATATTTCAAACTGTTGGTCCTAAGATCCAATCGTCTACTCTGTTAGCTCTAGTTGGTCTAGTTTAGGCAATGACCAATCATTTTTTAGCCACAATGTCCTTCCGACGGTATTGACCACACTAAAAAAGAGTCCCTAAGGTTCTCTAAGCACCATTGGGCTACAATCTTTGATTAGGTATTTCTCTGAGCTCATATGAGGTACTAAAAAACTATAAAGTGCTATAGGATCATGTTATCTGAGTCCACAACAACCTATTTTAGGTTTTAAAGATTTGACTTTGGTTGGATTTGGTATCCATATCTCACCCATTGCCAAAAATTGCAATGTTGCTTAGTTCAAATGAGCATGGTTGTGTATATTTGAAACCATTAGTCCTAGGATTGAAAGGTCTACTTTGTTAGCTCTGGTTGGTTAGGTTTAGGCTAGGAAAAACCTTGTTTCATCCACAACATCCCTCCTATGGTATTGACCATACTAAATGGAAGTGTCCCTAAGAGACTCTAAGCACTATCGGGCTATGATCTTTGACACAAATACAAAAATGATGGCATATTTTTACTTTTCATCTCTTATTACATCAAAATAAGTGACATATGAGTTTGATTACATATTATAATGAGTTTGATAAACATGTTACATTTTCTTTATAAAATAATGAACATTCATGTGTTTGATTAATTGCAAGAAAGTAAGATGAACTACAAGTTTGTATGCACACATTGAACAAGTTGGATGGAAATCTAAATTTAATGTACATCAAAATAAATAATATATTATTGCATATCAATCATATAGTTATAAAAAGATATTATGTCTCACTAGTACTATACAAAATTTGAATACCTAACAAATGTTGAATGTGTACAATAGAAATGTCAAATGTGAATAGTACAAATCTTGAATATATATAATACAAAAGTCAAATACTTGACAAATGTCAAATGTGTACACTAGAAATATTGAATGTGCACAATAAAAATATCAAATATATACAATAAAAAAGTCAAATATATGTCAATTCCATGTTATAACCACAACTACATATGTATATCACTATCAAAATCTATGATTATGTAGGATCATCAAAATTAAGCCTCTTGATGTAGTTTGTGGCTTGCCAGGTGTTTGCAGAAGAACAATTGAAATACACTATCAAATATCTTATCTATAAGTAATATGAAAATAACTAGAAATTGGGTTCTAAATTGTGGATAGTTGATTTATTCATTACCTCATCCCTTTGTCCCATAATTGGACTAAATGATACTGGTAATGGGCTCCTTTGTTGATGGGTGGGACTCATAACAAAATGATGAGGTAGAGTAACAATGAGAGACACAACTACCAATGAATCAATCCTTATAAGAGGCACGACCAAAAATGAATTAGTGCTGGTATGAGGCACAACCTATATGGTAAGCTATAAAGTATTAGAATTATAGAGTGGCATTAGGGATTCCAAATAAAGTAAACAAATATATATTGCAGCCTGAGCTAGATCTCCTATGCTAGTAGGAGGGTATAATCACTAATGAATCAGTACTGAAATGAGGTACAACTTGTATGGTAAGCAATAAAATGTTAGCATTATAGAGTGGTATTAAGGATTCCAAATAGAGTAAATAAATAAAATGTATTGCAACTTGAGCTAGATATCCCATGCTAGCATGAGGTATAACCACTAATAAAAAATTGCTGATATGAAGCACAACCTGTATGGTAAGCGATATGTAAGAATTTGGTATAGCTATGATACCATTAAGAATTTTTCTTAGGGCAAAAGAACACCAAGATCAAGAAGCACAAGAATAGCACAATATGGCCAATTGATGTATGATCATAACAATATGAGAATGAATAATTGATTATATTTGGATATCAAATTATTCAATAATACATAATTGATGAATGTACAAGTACACTAGAAGTGCACGTATATAAAGGCCTCTAGAATGACTAGGAGTTAGCAGTGTGATAAGCCTCACAACTAAGCACATGTCCACCAAGAGTGGATTATTCTCCATTGAGCATAGAGGTTAGTGAAATGATGAGAGGATAAGATTACATAGGTGTGTCATCTAAAATTATGTTGTAGACACCATGTGCAAAATTAGAGTGCAAACAATTATGTTGTCTACATGACAACTCAGTTGATTATGCAAACTCCAATGTTGTAGACACCATGTTCTAAAATAGAGTTGCTAACTCTTGTGTTGTCAACATGAAAAATCATATGAGCATGCATACTCCTAGGTGTCTAACCTAATAAATAATAAAATAATGCATTTAACCTAAGAAAAATTAAGTAAAGTGTAAATAATAATTGTTTACACTAACACCCCCCCTTAAGTACAACTTAAGGGAATGCACTTAAGCTCACAAAAGTTATGATGAAAATGCATGATGGGTCCTAACTACTAGGCCATGTTAGGTACCCAAGTACAAATGCAATGCTGTACACATAATGTAATATAATGAAATGCAATGAAATCTCTCTAAAAATGGAGAAAGATAGAAAACCTTGTGGGAAAAACCCTCCCCAAAAAAAAGAGATAAGTACACTAAAGAAAGATGCATGTATGGATGGAATAATCAGGACCCCCCCATTATATATAATAGATAATACCTCCATGAAATCCCCCTTTAGTGAAAGATGTCGTAATAATAAGTGCTTGAAGACAAAATAGAATCCAATGCCTACAACCAATGTTTCTCCCTTTAGGAAGAAGATACACCATGTATAGGTGCAAATATACTTCCCATTGTGGATAGGAAGATGGAAGAGGGATCTAGATGTAGTATGGTGTGGATACTACCTTTGAAGTCTACTCATATGTCAACAATTCCTTGATGAATGTAGATTCCATGAACCAATCTAGTGGATGCCCAAAAGAAGGTGGTAAACAAGGTAACATGTCCATGTATGAAGCTGAATCAACCTCTAAAGATAATGAAGCATCCTGGTAGGAAGATGTAGGAAGAGAAGCAATGTCGCTTCCCCTCAATAATTAATGCACACCCATGAAAGAAGCTCCTTAATGACTGAAGAAGCTAGACCATGAATGTTGAATGAAGTTCCTCCTTGTAGGAAGAAATGGTGTCATAGGTGTAATAAAGAATTCTCCCTAACTAATAGGATGAATCCATAGAAGATATGATGTTTGAGAAACTAGAATACAATCTCCAAAGATTGACATGTCTCCTCTAAACTAAAAGATTCCTCCTCCAATTGGTGTAAAGAAATGTCCACAATCATGTTAGTTTCAAAAGAAAGCTCAAGTGGTTGAGGGTTAGAGTGTTCCCTTGCAACAAGTGAAGAAGTCTCCTCAACAAAGAGAAGATGGATGTCATCAATGATGTCTCCCACATCTCCAATGTAAGAATCCAAAAATAGCCCTACAATGTTTAGAAGGAAGTCATCCCATGAAGCTGAAGTAGGAAGACATGATATTTCTTGCTACACTAAATTAGGAGCATCTATGGCTAGAACTAGATTACTAGAAGCAACAAGAACATTAGGAGGTATGATCTCATCTAGAGTTGTAGGTACCATTATTGGAGTGTCTAAAGATAGAATGTCTTCTAGAAATGGAGGAACTATAGGATATCCATATGCTTTCCAAAGAGCCATCCAAACATCATAAGGTTCACTTGCCTTTCCAATAACATCAAGGCAATAAGCATTAATACTAAAAAAAATGACATCTGAAATTATTTTAACAGGTGTTGGATCATTAGAGGGAAGTTCCTTGGAACATAGATAAAGAAATACTTCCTTATGCTCTCTTCTTAGATGATCAATTATCAAGGCACTTCATTTTTGATAGTTCCTCTTTGTCAACCTTGGTCTTACACCAAACTGACATATGAAACAAAACTCCATGAGATCAATAAATGTATGCACCCCTCAAAATGCACAAAAAGTCAATCAACCTCCCTAATGTATGATTTTAGCACTTTATACTTAGTGCATTTACAATAGCCACTTGCCAATTTTGGCCTTAGTGGTCTTCTAATTTTTCTATTTACAACAAAAAATATGAAGCTATATTAAACTAAACATGATAAGACACAAGACCTCTCAAGGATCTAATTAATTACAAATGCCAATAGGCCAAAATGAGACCAAATTCTAAAAGTACTATGTCTACTCAAAATTACTCCAAACTAATACCAGATCTGGAAAGTAGACAAAAAATCATGCACTCTCAAAAAAAATAACACATGACTATGTGTCTAGATGAACCAAAACTAAGCCTTTGAAGTTGCAAAAATTGGGATTTGCAAGTTGTAGAAAAATTCAGGAGCAAATATCTCAAAAAACTCGCACTATTGTGGAGGTCACAAAATTCTACCCCAAAACAAAAAGAAATTGCTCAAAAAAAGGAGTCTGTATGAGGGAGATATCATTATTTGAAAATCACCTTTGTATTTTTTTTTTGAATTGCCACCATTGCACCTCCGAAAATCAATTAACTCTAGATTTCACCTTAGATGTCTGATTTTGATGAAATAATAGTCAATTTAGGGGTTTTCTGACCTTATGAATATGATATGAATATTTGATTGTAGATCTGAAAATCAATTGCACAAATTTGAAAAGATTATACCAATTTTGCAAATCGGGCCTTCGGGTTCTAGTTTGTAAAAAATAATTTGCCTCAAATTTGACTATGGCCTAGGGTAGGCAAAATTATAGTCAAAATTCACTAATTTGATACTCTAGACACAATGGTGAGGTCTAGTTTGGCTCTAGATGCTCCTAATAACTGCAGATTCATTAGATCTAAATCGATGGCCCTCTAAGAGGTAAACCAAGAATGGTCTCCAATGACTATGCAATGATGCTTCTATGGCTCTAATACCATGTAAGAACTTGGTATAGCTCTGATACCATGTAAGAATTTTGTATAGCTATAATACCATGAAGAATTTTCCTTAGGGCAAAATAACACCAAAATCAAGAAGCACAAGACTAGCACAATATTGACCAAATAATGTATGATCATAACAATATGAGAATGAAAAATCGATTATCTTTAGGTATCAAATTATTTAATAATAGATAATTGATGAATGTACAAGTAAACTAGAAGTGCCTATTTGTTAAGGCCTCTAGAATGACTACTAGTTAGCAATGTGATAAGCCTCACAACTAAGAACATGTCCACCAAGAGTGGATTATCCTCCATTGGGAACAAAAGTTAGTGTGATGATGAGAGCATAAGCTTACATAGGTGTGTCATGTAAAATTATGTTCTAGACACCATGTGCTTAATTAGAGTGTGAACAACTATGTTTTCTACATGACAACTTAGTTTATTATGCAAACTCTAGAGTTGTAGACACCATGTGCTAAAATAGAGTTGCTAACTCTTGTGTTCTCAACATGACACCTCATATGAGTATGCAACTACAAGATGTCTAACCTAATAAATAATAAAATAATGCATTTAACCTAAGTAAACTTAAGTAAAGTGTAAATAATAATTATTTACACTAACACGATAAAATGTTAGCATTATAGAGTGGCATTAGGGATTCCAAATAGAATAAAAAAAAATGTACTATAGCTTGAGCTATATCTCCCATGCTAGGAAGAGGTACAAAAATTGATGTATCAGTGCTAGTATGAGGCACAATTTATATGGTAAGCGATAAAATGTTAGCATTATAGAGTGACATTAGGGATTCCAAATAGAGTAAAAAAAAAATACACACTACAGCCAGAGCTGGATCTCTCGTTATAGCAGGAGGCATAACCATTGATGAATCAATGGTGGGATAAGGCACATGCTATATGGTAAGTGATAAAATGTTAGAATTGTAGAGTAGGCATAAGATATTTCTATCACACACACACACACACACACAAGAAATCCAAATTGAGACCATAAGAGGGATTCAACTAAGAATCTACATACATAACTCTAGCCACTATTATGTTTGACCCTATCTTTGACATTCAAGACTCCTAACAAAATCAAATGGGAAAGGATTTACATAAAGTCTCAAAGAGTGTTGTAATAGGTAAAAGATAAATAACACATGTTAATAAGAGAAATTGTTGATAATTACTATAAAACTATATAAAAAAAAATGTACTCATTTGTAAATGAAATTGTTTAACATGTAGAAATGCATACTATAACCTAAAATTTATGCAAAGGAAAATATGAAATTTTACCTCTTCCATTGTCTCAACATCGACAGTCTTAAGTGCATTCATCAACTCTACAAAACTTGATTGTCTCTACATATATTAGAAAACAAGTCAACACATATTGATCAATATCAAGTACATGTATATGCATTAATTCATAATAAATTTCAAAATATAAAATTGAATTTTATTTAATACCTTTTTTGTTTTGGTGTTCTTGCTAATTTCCTTCCCTTTCCTTCGAACCTTGAGCTATGTAGAGTACCCTAAAGAAAAAATAAATATAACATAAGAGGAATCAATAGGACACAACATGAGTTCAAATCAAATCATAAACTTTATAGGTCTACAAGCTATGATATTGCATATCTCTCAAGGCCAAAGTTAATGGCAGAAAGTGTGGAATGATTAATTTGAGAAATTTTGGCCCTTGACAAGCCCTATAAAATAGTAGAGAGTATTGTTATAAATATGATAGAATGTTGTAAATGGAAAGAAGGCACAATAATAATAAGGAGATCATAGAAGGGAAAGAAGAAACAAGAAGGACATTATTGGAATGATAGTTGAAAGATAGAAAAAATTAGTGCTCAAAAAGACTACAAGGCCTAATTTGAAAACAAAGAGACTGAGAAGGAAAAGAGAGATGTGAATGAACTTTTGGAACCTTTTCAAGAAACAAAAGTGGAGATTCATGATCTCCAAACTCTTGCAAGACACCCTATGTGATATGGAGGCTCTTCAACATGGATGGATACATGAATGATTGATGTAGGAGCATCCTAGGCTTTTTTACAATCTTGCATGTTTAAGTCGAGTGCTACTAGTTTCCATTTTTTTTTGCTATTGAGTTACTCAATATAGGCCAAGTTATTGTTGCTCCTAGTGGATGCCAAGTACTATAGCTCCTAGTGGGTGTTGAGTTATTGTATCTCTAATCAATGCCAAGTTACTATAGCTCTAGTGGATGCTAAGTTACTATAGCTGTAGTGGATGCTAAGTTACTATAGCTCTATTAGATGTTGAGTTACTATAGCTCCTAGTGTATGCTGAGCTACTATAGCTTCTAGTGGATGTTGAGCTACTATAGGTCCTAGTGGATGCCAAGTCAACTTGTTAGTGCTTAGTGTTCCTATTGGTCCCAAGTGTTACTATATGTGTTGAGTGCTAGTATTGGTTTTGGTTTTGTTTATGCTAATTTGTTCTTGAGACAACTTTTGGCATTTAATTTATGTATGGGTATTAAATTTAGTGTTGTATCCAACTTGTGGCTTTACCTATATTTAATGTAAGGGATTTAATTTAGTTTCTAATAAGCTAGGTAGGCTTGTGGCTTAGGTGGGTATAAGTAAAGGGTTTTTTTGAGTCTTTAGGAGTGGTGATCATTCCAACTTAGAGAACAAGATGAAGTATGGATACAAATTTTGAAGAGCTAGGGTTTCTTCTTAGGAACAAGAGGATTGCTTGGTGGACCTGAGGGTACAAGTGTAGATTCTTCTTGGTGTTATTATCTAGCTGTGTATCTACAATAGTCAGGATTGGGTTTGTAATTTGGATCTTGTTAGGTCTTGAAGAACTGATTTTGCAATTACTATTTGTATTTGGCCCTAACCCAAAAGGCCTTACAACCAGGCATATTGCATATAATCAGTTACATCTATGAATAAAGAGTTGTGATTTGGTATTAGATCTTGCATTATTTTTGCTTGTTGTTGTGTTTCCATTGTGTGGTTATTTTCTAGGGTTGGACATCTCTTGCCTTTTAATATGTCAGATGATATTAGAGTCAAGTTTGTTCCTAGGTGTGTTGATAGATCACTAAAGTTGAGGCAATTTACACCAAGACTTGTAGAAAAGGTTGATCTTATGGTTGATTGATCTTCTAGATTGGTGGATCTATTGCTTGGGGTTTGCTAAAATTTTGGAACATGCCTCCAATAAGATTGGGACATGGGAAAATTGATGATCTTAGTGATGCTATGGAAGAAAGGATCTTAGAAAAGATTAGACTAGAGTTCAAATTTGAGATTGCATTGATGAAGAGTGACATGATTAGTCAAATTGTTAGTGCTTTAGGTGGCATACCTAGGCATGTGGGTATTGAAGGTAGTTATGAGGAAGTTGTTGAAGACTTTTAAGTTGCTAAATCTAATGGTGAGGATAGAACTAATCATGTAGAGAGACTTATTAGAACTAGGGTTGGTTAGTTTGCTAGACCTGTATCGTAGTTGAAACTGAAGCATAAGATGGAGGTTGCTAATTTCTTAGATACTTTGACTCCTGAAGAATTGATTGATTGGATTGGTGAGTTGGAAGACTACTTTGAGCTTGAGGATATTGAGGATCCACTTAGAGTGAGGTTGGCACAAACTAAGTTGAAAGGACATGATGCTCTTTGGTGAAAATAATTATGAAGAGATAGAGAAGAGGAAGGTGAAATGAAGATCGCTAGATGGAGATTGATGGTGACTAAGTTGAAGGCTAAGTTCATTCCTATTGATTATGAACTTGAGTTGCTTAAAAGATTGCAAAATCTGAAATAGAAAGATAAGATTGTGAAGGATTATGCTGAGGAATTCTAAAAGTTGACTATTTAGTTTGGTCATAGAGAATTGTCAAATGAAAAGGTAGCTTGTTACATTAATGGTTTGAGATTTAATATTCAGGATAAGGTTGGTATGTTAAATATTTCTTTAGTTAAGTGGTTATCAGTATGGCCTAAACGAAAATGATAAGTTGAAAATGAAAGGCTAAGGTAATGCTAGAGGGAAGGAGAAGCAGGATAGCTTGGCACAAGCTAAATTGAGTGTTGAAAGTGAACCAAAACTTGCTAATTAGAAAAGGAGAATAGGTGGAGGTGGGTTCAGAGGTAATTGTTTTAGATGTGGGAAAGAAGAGCATAGATCTTTTGAATGTAAAATTGGTAAGACAATTGCTATTGTAAATGAGGTTGTAGCTCAAGATAGTTGGCCTGACCAAGGAGAAAGTTTGTTGGCTTGATGAGTACTAGTTGGTGAGAGGAAAATGGATCCTTGTTAGAGGAATAATTTGTTTAGTACTTTTTGTAAGTCTAGGGGTAAAGTTTGTAAGGTGATTGTGGATGGTGGTAGTACTTATAACCTTGTTACTTAGGAGATGGTTCAAAAACTTGGTTTGAAGAGAGTGTGACACCCTTCTCCTTATAGAATTGGCTAGTTACAAGGTGAAAATGCTTTGGGCAGTATAAGGATCAAGTGTTGTGTGATATTATGGGCACGAATAGTTTTCATGTGTTTCTTGGTAGAACTTGGTAGTATGATTTCCTAGCTATGCATGATTGTGTCAATAATGTGTTAATTATTGAGAAAGGTTGTAGGAAGTTTTTCCTGATTCCTTTGTAGAATGAAGAGCTCAGCAGGAGGAACTTGAGTATTAGTAGTTGAGTTGACTTGGAAGATTTTGAGAAGGTTGGAGATCAGTGTGAAAAGAAGACCTATAGCACACCTAAGATGGATGCGAAGAAGTAGAAGAAGAATAAGGGAAATAGTGTACAAGTTGAATATTGTGGTGATATGTATGTGAAGAACAAGTTTTGGATTTATGCACTAAATCCTAGAAGATGTTCTTCTAGTTACTAGAACATCTTTTTGAACTTGGGGTGTCTAATGCAAGAGCATCTTACACTTTCTTGCAATCTTGCATGTTGGATCTGAGTGCTAGTGGTTTCCAATTTTTTGTTGCTGTCGAGTTGTTCAACAAAGGTTGAGTTACTATATCTCCTTGCTGATACCAAGTTAATGTAGCTCCTAGTAGGTGCTGAGGCCTTTTGTAGCTCTAGTGGATGCTAAGTTACTATAGCTGTAAGGAAACTCAGGTGCAGAAACTTCTTCCTACACTAATATCTTAAGAGAAGTATGGTGCAAATCCTATTAAAACCGTTTACACTTACAGATTCAATATCATGTAAACAAAAATGTTTCAGCCAAGCAAGCATAAAGAAAATGAACAGAGAAAGAAATACATAATACAAAGATTTGTCAGTGGGGAAAAACCTTTCGGTAAAATAGCCCCACCCCTCCAAAACTTGCACAATGTATTATCTTCAACACAAGGTTACAATACACTTGTAATGCAAGTTCAACAGCGACAACATAAGACTCCAGTAGCAACTCACAGTACAACAATACACTTTTTTGCATCCCTCCTCTTTGCAACCCTAAAAATGCTTATAACATCTACTTCACTTTTAGGGCTACTCCCAAAGGTAACTGTATTAGGGTTTTACCATTCTATGAGAAAATAGGAACCCCAAAATTTTTTTCAGGGTGATGCGCTGAACCCCACTATTGGGGTAGAGTGTACAATACTCAAAATTATTAGTTGCCACATGTCTTGACCTATCATTGAATCTTCCTAACATAGCTCTTATGTGTCATAGGAATCCATCATAACTGTTTTAGTGATGATCTCCTTATACACAATTCAAGACGCTGACACATCAACATTATTTGCAAGAAATACATTTTACAAAACAAATAATAAGAATAGGAGTTATCCAAGGTTGAGACACCTTATTCCTAACATTTTCCCACTTGTCAAACACCTTGTAAGAGAAACAAGAACATAACAGGAACTAACCGCTATAGGCCAAAAGGCCCATAGACTCCGAACACCATTTGAACTTCTCAGTGCCCACTGGTTTCATTAATGCATCTGCAACATTCTTCATAGTATCTATCTTCTCCAAATTTAGCTTTCCATCTTCTGACATATCTCTCACAAAGTGAAATTGCACATCAATGTGCTTCGTTCTGGCATGGAAAGTTGGATTCTTCGCAAGGCAAATAACACTCTGACTGTCACACCAAATAGTAATCTGTTCTGCATTAATACCAACATCAGAACACAATCTCTTAAGCCAAATGGCTTCCTTACAAGCATGAGTAATAGCCATGTACTCAACGTCTGCAATGGACAAAGAAACCACAGGTTGTTGCTTGCTCATCCAACTGATGGCACCACCAAACATAGTGAACACAAGCACTGGTGGATCTCCTCCGATCAATATCACCTGCCCAATCTAAATCCACAAACCCATGAATACAAACTAAATGCAAAAATCCAGAAGAGTTACCATGATAACATATGAAGTAATTTGATGTACCCCTCAAATATTTGAATACTCTCTTAACTACATCCCAATGTACCTGTCCAGGATTAGCCATAAATTGACTCAGGACTCCTATTGCTTGGGCAATGTCTGGTCTAGTATAGACCATAGCATACATAAGACTACCAACTACACTAGCATAAGGTACTCTACTCATGTCCTCCATCTCATTAGGAGATTTTGGACAATCATCTATAGATAACTTTGTTCCCATAGGAATAGGAACACATAGTGGTCTACAATATGCCATGCTCAACCTGTCCAACAAAGACTTCACATACTTACTATGACTCAAGCAAAGTTTTTTGTTAGACCTGTCTCTATTGATTTCCATACCCAAGATGTACCTAGCTGCCCCAAGATCTTTCATCTCAAACTGTGCTGACAACTAAGATTTAAAATCACAAATCATACCCTCACCCTTCCCAAATAGAAACATATCATCAACATATAATGCAACAATAAGAAGGTGATCATTTTCAACTCTGAAATAAACACAATGATCTGATTTCAATCCTACAAATCTAATTGACAACACAAAGGCATCAAACTTAATGTACCACATCCTAGGAGATTGATTCAAACCATATAGAGATTTCTTTAACCTATAAACTAAGGATTCTTTACCTTTAACAATGTAGTGCTCAGGCTGTGACATATAAATCTCTTCCTCCAAATCACCATGAAGGAAAGCTATCTTCACATCCATCTATTCTATCTCTAAATCATATGATGCAACAAGAGATAAAAAAAATCTAATAGATGTCAACTTTACAATAGGAGAGAATATTTCACCATAATCTATTCCCTCTACTTGTGAATACCTCTTTGCAACCAATCTAGCTTTGTACCTTTCAACACTGCCATCTACACATAATTTCTTCTTGAACACCCATTTACAACCAATGGATTTTCTCCCTTTAGGAAAAGGTACAAGGTCCTAAGTTTTTTTTTTCTCTAATGAAGCCATCTCATCATCCATAGTGTCAATCTAGGAACTTGCATCTTCCATGCCCAAAGCCTCTTTCACAAATCTAGGCTCATCAGTGTTAGTAATCAAAGCAAAAGCACAACGAGAATCTAACATAGAATAACCAAACCTTTCTGGTTTCTTTCTTTCTCTCATGGGTCCCCTCAAGGGTTGCGGTTGAGGTTGTTCTTCCTCTTCTTCTGAACTATCAGAGCTATTAGAGCTCTCCTCATCATTAGACCCAACATGGTCTCTTTGTTCAGTCTTCTCAGGGGTAGGAGGCAACTAAACAACATCTTTTTTCTTTTCTTTTTCATCTAGTTGTAGAACAATAGGAGAAGATGTTAGCTCTCTAAAAATAACATTTCTACTATACAACACCTTACTAGTCACAGCATCCCAAAGCTTGTATCCTTTCACACCAGTACTATACCCACTGAAAATACATTTAACAACTTTGTTTTCCAACTTAGATCTTTTCTCCTTTGGAACATGTGCATAAGCTTCACAACCAAAAACATGAAGATGTCTAATTGAAGGCTTCTTACCAGACTACACCTCTATGGGTGTCTTACCAACAAGGGCTGATGTAGGAGATCTATTAACCAGATAGCAAGGAGTGGCCACAGCTTTGTCCCAAAACCTTTGTTCTAAACCAACTCCACTAAGCATACTCCTAGCCTTCTCTATCAGTGTCCTGTTCATTCTCTCTGCAACTCCATTTTGCTATGAGGTATAAGGAGTTGTCTTATGCCTCTCGATACCTTGTTCTTTATAGAATTGTTCAAACTCTACTAAGAAAAACTCACCACCATTGTCAGTTCTCACACACTTAATCTTCTTACTAGTTTGATTCTCTATAAGGGCTTTAAATTCCTTGAATTGACTAAAAACTTGTGTGTTACTTTTAAAGAAATAAATCTATGTCCTTCTACTGTAATCATCTATGAAAGATACAAAAAATAGAGACTTGGAGATTGAAGGAGTTTTTACAAAACCAAATACATCATAATGAATAAGATCTAAAACATCAGAAGATTTGTGAGAAATAGAGTAAAACTAAACATGAATTTGTTTACCGTAGACACAGTGTTCACAGAAGTCAAACTCAAGATTGCAATCATTTAACCCCTCAACGAGATTTTTTATTTTTCAGGGTTTTGAGACCCTTTTCACCAATGTGACCAAATTTGATATGCCACAACATTGTCTTTTCTGAAAGAAGCTTTCCTTCTGAAGTGCTTGCATTTCTATTAGAACCAATAACTACAAAATTCTTCACTACTTATTCAGATGGTGAGGATGAAGAACTATTACATAGAGGAATACATGCATCTAGCTAAAATAAGGTACCTCTCCTAGTACCCCTTGAAAGCACTATCGATCCTCTCATCATCTTGTATCCTTCTTTCGAAAAAACAATTTGCACACCTACATCATTCAACATACTTACAAATAATAGGTTTTGTGCCAAACCTAGAATGTGAATAACTCCATTGATTCCCTTTACTCGTCCATCAGGAAATTTGATAGTGACCCTTCCGTGTCCAACTATCTTTAGGTGAGAATCATCACACAAGTACATCTTTCCACCATCAAACTCTTAATATTTTGAGAACCATTTTTCGATGAGAGGTCATGTGAAAAGATGCACCTGAGTCAACCAACCACACATCATCAGAAGCATGGGCTTCCAAAGCTACGATGAATGCATCACCATCTTCTTGAGATCTTTCTAAAGCTGAATTTGAACCTTTCTTCTTCTTCTTCAGCTCTTTGCAATCTTTACGAAAGTGCCCAAGTTTATCACAGTTCCAACATTTTGCCTTGGACTTATTGGAAGTCTTTGACTTCCCATGGGATTTGGATCTACCCTTATTGTTAGACTTATTGTCATTTTTCTTCCCTCTTTCTGTGGATCTCCCACGAACAGAAAGGGCTCCTTTTTTTGAAACGAAAGCCTTTCTTTGAATCTACTTTGATAGCAGTGAAGACACCACATCATCCATTTTGAAGATGACTAATGTGCTTCCGAGAGCCATCACAAGATGGTCCCATGAATCTAGTAAAGAACACAAAAGTGTGTAGCAATGATCCTCCTCCTCTAACTTGACACCAACTGATGTCAAATGTGTAGCTCGCAGATTAAATGCATTTAAATGATTTGTTACAGATCCACCTTCCTCCATTCACAAAGAGTACAAATTCTTCCTCAAGAACAACTTGTTCACCAAAGATTTGGCCTGATACATGGCCCCAAGTCTTCCCACAAACTATATGCGGTTTTCTCATCTAGAACATTCAGAAGGACTGCATCGATTAAACAGAGTCTTATGAGACCCTTAGCTTTACGATTTTTGATATCCTAATCTGCTTGAGCTACAGTTGCTAGTCTCATAGAATTTGAAGTCACTTCCCATAGGTCACGATCTTCCAACATGACTTCCATCTTGAGTTTTCACAACTCAAAATTAGTGCCATTAAATTTCTCCACCTCCATTCTTCCATATGATGAGCTCGCCATCTCAATCTATAAATAAGATTCAGGATGCTTTGCACAAGACTCCCACTCAACTTGAGATTAGCTCAAAAAACCCTACTCAACAACAAGGATCAAAATTTGATCAGGCTTTGATACCAGTTGTAAGGAAACTCAAGTGCGAAAACAACTTCATACACTAATCTCTTAAGAGAAGTATGGTGCAAATCCTATTAAAACCTTTTACACTTACAGATTCAATATCATGTAAACAACAATGTTTCAGCCAAGAAAGCATAAAGAAAATAGAAAGAGAAAGAAACACATAATACAAAGATTTGTCAGTGGGGAAAAACCTTTTGGTAAAACAACCCCACCCCTCAAGAACCTGCACAATGTATTATCCTCAACACAAGGTTATAATACACTTGCAATGCAAGTTCAACAGCGACAATAGAAGACTCTAGTAGCAACTCATAGTACCAACAATACACTTTTTCACATCCCTCCTCTTCATAACCCTAAAAATGCTTATAACATGTGCTTCACTTTTAGAGCTACTCCCAAAGGTAATCGTATTAGGGTTTTACCATTCTCTGAGAAAATAGGAACCCCAAAAAATTACTATTGGAGTAGATTCTATAGTACTCAAAATTATCAGTTGCCTCATGTCTTGACCTATCATTGAATCTTCCTAACATAGCTCTTACGTGTCATAGGAATCCATCATAACCATTTTAGTGATGATCTCCTTATACACAATTCAACATGCCGACACATCAACATTATTTGCAAGAAATACATTTTACAAAACAAATAATAAGAATAGGAATTATCCAAGGTTGAGACACCTTATTCCTAACAATAGCTCTAGTAGATGTTGAGTTACTATAGCTCTAGTGGATGTCAAGTTACTATAGCTCTAATGGATTCCAAGTTATTGTAGCTTTATTGGATGCTAAGTTACTATAGCTCCATGTGTATGTTGAGTTACTATAGCTCCTATTGGATGCCAAGTTACTAAATCCCTTAGTGGATGCTGAGTGAACCTATTGGTGCTGAGTGTTCTTGTATGTGTTGAATGCTAGTATTGGTTTTGAATCTATTTGTGCTAAGTTATCTACGAGCCAACTTTTGGAATTTAATTTATGTATGAGTATTTAATTTAGTGTTGTAGTTGACTTGTGGGTCAACCTATTTTTAATGTAAGAGATTTAATTTAGTTTGCAATGAGATGGGCAGACTTGTGGCTTAGTTGGGTGTAAGTAAAGGGTTTTGTGGATTCTTTAGGAGTGGTGATAATTCTAACTCGGAGAAGGGGATGAAGTGTAGATGTCAATTTTGAAGAGCTAGGGCTATAGGTTAAGAACTAGAGGATTTCTTGGTGGACCTGATGGTATAAGTGTGGATTCCTCTTAGTGCTCTTATCTAGTTGTGCATCTAGACTAGTTGGGATTGGATTTGTAAGTTGGATCTTATTGGATCTTGTAGAATTAATTTTGTAATTCTTTCTTTGTATTTGGCTATAACCTGGAAGGGCTTACACTTAGGGATATTGTATATAATTAATTACATATATGAATAAATAGTTTTAATTTGTTATCAGGTCTTGCATTATTGTTTCTTATTGTTGTGTTTCCAGTATGTGGATATTTATTGGGGGTTTGGACATCTCCTTTGGGGATTCTCCTACCTTGTACTACGTTAAGGATGAAATCATGAGGTTCATTAGATGGAACTTGGGTATGCTAAGAGCGAGATATGTGCATGGGAATTGGATGAATTGGATGAATTTGGAAGGGTTTTAATGATGGTAGGAGATGAAAAGGTATTTTTTTACTTTTAAGAATACCATTTAAGAAACAATATTAAATCCAAGTTAATATTATACTTTTAACAATATTTAAAAACCTTTACCTCAGGTATTGTTGCTCCTAGCTTTGAACCTCTAGTAGAATGAGTACTATGTGGTGTTCTCATACTGCTTGTTTCACCCTACATTGCATTTTTTTTTAACATTTCAATTTAAAGTGGTCGATAACATAAATAAAAATATTTACTTTATGATAATTAGGTGATTAAATAATATCATGTAAAACTCATGAGGTTCATTATATGGGGTTTGGGTAATGTTAGGAGTAAGAGATGTGGACAAGAATTGGATGGATTTGATTTCAATGATGGTAGGAGATGGAAAAGGATTTATAAGAGGTTTTTAAATGATGGTAGGAGATGAAAGAGGATCTATATGTGGATTGGATGAAAGAGGGATGATAGTTATGGGACATGGAAGAGGAATGATCAGTGCGTGAGATGGAAAGGTTTCAGTGTGTTAGCAACTTCACATGATGTAATTAGATGAGACATCCTTGTCAACTTAACTTGGACATGGATATTCTTTTGACTTCCTTGTAAGACTTCTTAGAGACTAGGTGTTCATTGTAAAATGATTAAGAAACAACATTTAGGGAACTTTGTGTTGTTAGTGTCATAAGAATTAAGAAATAATATTTAAAAGCCAATGTATTATTGTACTTTTAAGAACATTTTAAAAACTTTACCATGAGTGTTCTTTCTCCTAGCCTCACACCTCTAGTAGAATGAGTACTATGTGGTGTTCTCATACTAATTGCTACACCTTGCATTGCATATTATTCACATGTCAATCTATAGTGATCTACAAAATAATAATATTATTTACTTATACGATATTTAGGTGATTAAATAATAACATGTCAAAAAAAAACTTGTGTCTCTTGTCCACCAAAGACTATCACCATAAAATCATCTATGAGTGTGAAATACCCACTTCCATATGAATAACTAGTATGCCCAAAATGTACACATGGATGAGATGACACTCCATCATGAGACGCCTCCATATCCATCCCATTACACATGCAGTGACAACTAATTTTTTTTTTTTTGATTGGGAGTCAAGGACTATAATGATGTATGTGATGATGATGCAGGTGGCACAAGCAAGGATGAAGCTAGTGGTGCAGGTGACAGAAGAGGAGATGACACTAGTGGTGTAGGTGACACAAGCAGAGATGACACTGGTGGTGTAGGTGATGCTAATGGAGCTTTTATAGGTTGTGATGACCAAGATGCCATAGTTTATGATGATCGAGCTATCACATGCTATGATGACCCTAAAGGCACATTTGATGGTGGTCGAGGTACCATAGGTGAAGGAAAACCACCTAACTATGAGAAATTCTTAATGATAACATTTGTTAATGATGCAACTACATAAAGAGTCTATAAATAAATAGAATCCTTTACAATTGATGGGAATGCAACATGAGGCATGGTTTTTTGTGTTGTACGTCTCCTCTCATGTTGTGGTACTACCCTATGAGCCCTAGATCTATCCTATGCAAAACCTCTCCCTCTACCCTAGAACTCACGAATGTCAAAGTAATTTGGCTTCTCACTAAGGATAACCTCAAAATATAGCTTTCTCAAAAAATATAGAGGCATCTCATAATTATTACATGGTAGTAGGTCAAATACCATATACCACATATACCAAAAATGTTATCTCATACTAGTAGGAGTGAAATAATGAATAGGAAAAGTTTTGGTTTTGTGTAATAGGGAGTTGCCAAACATAGGATCGATGAAAAGAGAACATATAACACCTTTCTTTATATCTTTATCTTTCTCTTGTTGATATGATAAACCATCAACATAAAGTTAATGACACCTATCCCTCCATATAGCCCATTTTGTAACCTCCTTATACACCTCATTTGCAATTTTGGCAATTTGTTCAAGTGCATTTGCTGGGGTTGAGTGGTGAGAAAGTGTAGATGACTGCAACCTATTGGCCATTTAGGTAATGTTAGCACTATTTTGTGTAAATCAGTTGATGAGGTATTCTTGTGTAGTAGTTAAATGATGTAATTATATGCACAAAGGGTTTATAGGAGGCGACAATTGTTGAACAGGAACATTGAGTGGAGGGTTTTGTGGTTGTATCACTATAGGTGGAGGGTTTTGTGGCTATGTCACAATGAGTGGAGTGTTTTGTGCTTTTGTCATGATAGGTGGAGGGTTTAATTGTGTAGGAAGTGGTCTTTCACCTCTCCCTCATTTTTTTAGATTCTTTGATGCATCTATATTAATTTTTATTTAATATACAAAGCCTATAAATTACAAAACCAAATTACAAAATTTGATGGAAAATAACATAAACAATGAATAGAATGAAGATCTACCTTGTTTGTGGTGTGCCACGGATGAAAATATAATATAAATTCCATTTTTCTCCCAAACCCAATTAGGTTTTGACCTTCTCCTTTGCACTCCATGGTACTTCTACCATTTGAGGGTATAAAAATGCCCTCAAACATAGGTATTAGGAACAAATATATAGTTTTTAACACCTAATCATGTTTTAAGAAACTTGATTAGGTTATTAAATAAGATAAATTTTATAACCCAATTAGGGTTTTTGAATTATCTTATTTAATAACTTATTAAATTTTTACAAACCTAATTGGGTTTTTCAAATTATAATGGCCAAGCTTGGATACCAAGCCTAGCCCATATTTCACTTTTAAATAAGTTGATCAAGTTATTATAAACCCGATTGAGTCATTGAGATTTTCGCTCTTTTATTTTCTATGTTGAGTTTTTTGTATATCAACTTGGTGCACTCACCCCCTCTAGTCTTCATCTTTGAGAGCTTCCCTTGTAGCATTAGGCTCCATCTATGAGAGAAAATATATTATCTCTCTAACATTTCTCTTGGTCATCACTTTAGCCAAGGTATTTTTTAGTGGCTAATATTTGCAAATTGGCTAATTTTAGAGTTTTTTGGCTAATAATTTAAGATTTTTTACAACCTAAATAGCCATAGTTTTATAAAATTTAGTTCTAGAATATTTAATATCACTGAATAATTTATTTTATTAAAAAATTTAAACTCAAATATTCACCACAATATTCATTACATCATTAGATTTGAGTCACCTAAATATAATATATTATTAGAGAAATTAAATTGAACTGATCAATCACTATCATAATAATTAGTTACTTTAGGGATATATCACCAATATTTAATTTTCACTATTGATTTAAAGTATATGTAATGATCCTCATTTGTAATATTCTATGGTGATTAATGAACTTCCTATTATTGAGATTCATCAATATTTTAAACAACAAAAGTATGATTAAAAAAAATCACCAATATTAATCATATTTAGAATAAAAAATTGAGAGATCCGCCAATAGAAATAATTTTCTTTATTCAAATTAATGAAAGATTCACCAATATTTTATACCTTTTTTTGGAAGGGGCTTTCTTAAAGTTTACCCTGACTTTAGCATCTTTATTTCTAATGATATGATCAGTTGAATGGTGTCTTGTCACATACTTTTCTAGCACTAATTCCCCTTAAGGTGCCTTTTGTCTTTGTTCTTAAGGCTAATTAACCTCTTGTTGAGTTTTTATAGTGTCTTGTACAACTTATACTTTCATGAGTATTGTCTCCACTACATTATTTAGTGGGATATATTCAAACTATTTGTAGTCCTTCGATTCTTTCTTTCTTTCTTCTTCATTCTTTTCAAAGAACTCATCTACCTTAAAACTAGAAGATTCAATAATCTTATTTGTTCAAAGGTTCAAACACTAGTATGCTTTTCTTTTGATAGAGTACCCCATAAAGATGCCCTCATGAATTATAGGCTTAGGCTTTCCTTCACATTCATCTCTCTTTATGTAGTAGTTTCTTCTAAATTCCTTGAAGTAACTCATAGAAGCTGAGTGGCCAAACTATAATTCATAGGAATTATTCTTCATTCTCTTATTCATTGTTATACTATTCAATGTATACAAAGATGTTCTCGTATCTTTTCTCTACTATATTTTTACAAAATTGTTCTGAATCATCAATATTCTAGCACAATCTATGATTGTTCTTTTTCTTCTTTCAACAACACCATTGTGATAAGGTGTCTTCGGATATGACATTTATCTTTTGATTTTGTGCTCCTTGTAGTAACTTTAATATTCTTGTAAACTGAACTGATCTCCCCAGTCTAATCTAAAGAATTTGAATGCTCTACCAATCTCCTTTTCTAGCATTTCCTTATAGACCTTTAACATGTGGAAGTCTTCTAACTTTTCTTTCAAATATATAGTCCACATCATTCTAGAAAAATCATGAATAAGAGTAAAAGTACAAAGTTGTGTCACCATTTAGGCTGACTTATTAGAACAACTAAATTTGAGTATTTCTATGTGTGTGTGTGTGTGTGTGTGTGTGTGTGTGTGTGTGTGTGTGTGTGTGTGTGTGTGTGTGTGTGTGTGTGTGTATGTATATGTATATATATATATCTATATGTAGCTATATATATATATATGTATATATATGTAGCTATATATATGTATATATATATGTATGTATATATATATGTATCTATATATATATATATATGTATATATATATGTATATGTATATATGTATATATATATGTATATATATATATTCATTTTAGCTATGTTATATATATGGTCTCACACTTTTCCAATTGGAAATGTCTATTAAATGCATGTTTTGTACTAGTTTGTAACCAATTACTAAAGAAATAAAATTATTTCAGAAAAGTGTGTTTCAATAACTCTTACTATCTTTTATGATATATTTTTAATAATAAGTAAACACCATTTTATAGAGCTCAGAGTCAAGAATATTCTTGTATAGAGTTTATAGTGTTTTACTTACATATAGTATATTGTAATTAATATTTTCTACAACTACACATTTTAACATTGAAAAAGATATAAATTTTGAGAAAGAAAAAATATTAGATCATATCAAAAAAATATAAAAATTATATGATGTTCTAAAGGAGAAAGTCCTCTTCTAGAATGTATAATTTTTCTCCTAGTTAGAATAGATTTGTCTTGAAAAATGTGGTGGGAGATGAAAACTATTGATTTCAAGTGAGTTGAGATTTCAATCCTTATAAAAGAGAAAATATAGGTTTAAAGACGATTTTTATTTTTGATTGTTTTATGTATATATGTTATGTATACCATAGTCTTAGATTAAAGGGAGATAAGTTAATTTCCATATAGTTTTGTGGTGAGAAATAGACCCCTAATTTGCAGCATTTTTCAACACCTAAAAAATCAACTATGAAAATTAGGTTCAAATATATCAATTCTTATTCAAAATAATTATTAAAAGTTATAATCCTAAACTTTATCCATTTCTATACACTTGATTAGTTTACTTCATTTCAAAATTCAAAATAATAATTCCAATTTTATGTCAATGAAGGTGAATGGTTATACTTTTGTTAGCCTATTCCTTTACAAAAGGGTGACATAGGTTTGTGCTTTTACCCATAAATAACATAAAGTATATATCACCAAATAAACTCTTTGTCCTAATGGGGCAACACAAGTTAGTATGACCTAGATATAGAACTTTTCTATAAGTAACTCATTAGATATACTAGAGCTTTCCAACTAACTTAGTTGACAATATTTACAAAAAACATTGTCTAGTTTGGTAATAGTTACTAGACCCCTTACACAATTTCTCATTCCTATATAAAAAATTATTTCAGAGTTTACATGACATAAGCTAATGCAATGAAAAGGAGGAGAATCACCAAAGGAGATGTCATAGCCCTCAAAAAATAACCACACAATGGAAAATAAATAGAAACACAAGATCTAATACCAATTCACAACTCTTTATTCATAGAACAACTGATTACAGTCAATGTGCCAAGCTATAAGGCCTTCCTAATTATGGAAAAATACAAAGAAATTACAATAGTTCTTTAAGATCCCTCAAGCTCCAAATATAATCCTAACTATCCTAGATATATAGCACAACAACAATCTGGTAGAAACCTTCAAGATCTCAACTTGTTGTCGCAAGCCACCAAGAAACCTCCTTGTTTCTAAACCACAACTATTATCTCTTCTCCAAATTCATTATATTAGCTACTCTTGTAATAATGATATTGAATCCTCCAAATAATAATCAATAATAATCCATAATTATTTCCATATTAACACAAGCTTCTTATATAGCCAACTAAGCCACAAGTCGACAAGTCAAGCATTTAATTACAACATAGGTCCACCTTGGAAGAATAAACAAAAACTATAATAAATAGGAAAAAAACTTAATAAAAAATTATATTTAGGTCCACAAATGACCCAATAACATTTCCCTATCATAACAAGATCCCATTTCCTTATACAAAATTGTGCAAGATGAAAACTCCACACATTTCTACAAAAAATTCTTGAAAATTGATACATGAGGGAAAGAATGATATATCCTTACTCCTATTGAATCAAGATGTGTTCCTTTGATTAATGATATTAATCTAGTTCATCTTCAATCCTTGAAATTCTCAACTTCTCAATCATTAAGGATTATTAGTTACACCCCCCACAAGTAGCCTACGAAAACTAGAAAATATAGCTCCAACTGCAAGGTTTTTAAAACAACTCTAACTTGAACACGATTCATCCAATCCCCATGTGCTCCTAAGATAGGGTTACCCAATATGCCTTGAAAAAATCCTCAAATAAAAAAATCATAACTCCATGAATCAAATCATTAATCCCCTTCGTACATGATTTCTAACTTCCCTATGATGCTCCTACATCAAACACCCCAAGTGAAAAGAAAAGATGTTCTTAAAAGCTAGAAGAACATCTTTTAGGGTTCAACACATAAAGCCTAAATTTTTTCTTCACATACATGTTCACCATGACATCAAGTTGTACACTCTTTCCTTTATTCTTCTTCTACAACTTCATTTCTTTAATTGTCATCTTCACATCTATCTTTGGTGTACAATAGGATTTTTTTCCATGCTGATCTCTAACCATTTTAAAATCCTTTAATTCAACTTAGATACCAATACTCAGGTTCCTATTGAGCTCTCCATTCTACAAAGGAATCAATGAATGCTTCTTGCCACCCTTCTCAACCATAAACACATTTTTGATGCAATCATGCACAAATTTGCAATCATACTACTAAGGTCTACCAAGTAATATGTGACAACTATCCATGTCCATAGTATCACACAACACTTGATCATGATACTACCCAATCTATAAATCAACATGACATTGCTCTGTCACTTCCAAAGCATGTTCATCTTCTAACTAGCCAATCCTATGATGACAAGGATGCCTTATCCTCTTCAAAGAAAGTTTCTGAACCATCTCTTCAGCAACCAAGTTATTAGTACTACCACCATCTAAAATCACATTATAGTTCTTACCACTTACAACAAGTCTTGAAAAAATTCCTTCTTTCACAAGTTTCTAGTGTGCCCTTTCCAAGAAACACTCTTTAAATAAGCAAGTTACCCCCATCCTTCTCATGTTCATTTACTAAATATTCACTTTCTTGTAGCACAAATATTCCTCTATCACCATCCTTAGGACATTCATAAGATCTATATCCTTCTTCATGGCATCTATAGAAAGTAACCTCAAATGCACCTTTTTCTATTCTTTTAGTTTATTATTCAACATGTTTCAGTTCATTTGCAACAATTTGTTTGTTCTTCACTAAGTGATCCCATTTCTCCTTTCCTCAAGGGTTACCTTGATGTCTCCTCTCCAGCTTCTCTTCAGCTCTCAAATCATACTGATAAGCATCCTCTAATGAAGAAACATTCAACATACCAACCTCATCCTAAATATTAAATCTCAAACCATTAATATATCTAGCCACCTTATCCTTAGACAATTATTTATGTTTAGACTGAATAGTCAACTTGTAGAACTCCTCTATATAATCTTTCACAATCATTTCTTTCTGCTTTAGATTCTACAATTTCTTAAACAACTCAAGTTCATAATCAATAGGAATGAACTTAGCCTTCAACTTAGTTACCACTAATCTCCATGTGGTGATTTTCAATTCACCTTCTTCTTCTTGATCTATCTAAAATTCTTTTCACCAAAGATTAGCATGTCCTTTCAAATTAGTTTGTTCTAACCTCACTTTGAGTGGATCCTTAGTATCCTCAAGCTTAAATTAGTCTCCTATTCACCAATCCAATCAATCAAGTCATCATAATTCAAAGTACCTGAGAAATTAGAAACTTCCATCTTATGCTTCAACTTCAACTGAGATCCACACCTAGTAAACCGATTAACCCTATTTCCCATAGGTTTCTTGACATGATCAGTTCTATCCTCACCACTAGATCCAATAATTTCCAAGTATTCAACAACATTCTTATAGGTTCTTTTAGTACCCACATGTGTAGGTACACCACATAAGGCACTCACAATTTTAGCAATCATATCACTCTTCATCAATGCCATCTGAGAACTAAAAGTACCCTTAACTACCTCCATTTTAGATTTGTAATATTATTTAACTTTCTTTCATATCCTTTCTTCTACAACATCACTAAGATCATAAATTTTCCTAGGGTCTAATCTTCTCAGAGGCATTTTCAAAGATATTCTCAAATCCTTTGCAATAATCAACCAAATCCAACCTTCACTCTAATAAGTTCAACTAACCAGATCAATCCTTGCTTTGATAGCACTTGATGTAGTACAAAGTAGGAGAATCCCCAAAGGGGATGTCCTAGCCCCTATAAAATAAACACATAGCAAAAAATAAACAATAACACAAGATTTGATACCAATCCATAACTCTTTATTCATAAAAAAATTGATTATAGTCAATGTGTTAGGATGTAAGGACTTCCTAGTTATGGAAAAATACAAATAAATTACAATAATTGTTCAAGACCCCTCAAGATACAACTCAAATATTATCTTTCCTATATTGGTAACACAACAACAATCTAGTAGAAACCTCCAAGATCTCAACTTGTGCTTGCAAGCCACAAAGAAATCTCCTATGTGTAAATCGTAGCCACCAACTCTTCTCCAAATTCATTATCATAGCTACTTCTCTACTGGTCATATAGAATTCTCCAAATAATGATATAAAATAATCCTCCAATGATCCACACTAACCTATAATTATTTCTACATCAACACAAGATTCTTATATAGCTAGCTAAACCACAAGTAAGCTAGTCAAGCATTTAATTACAATATAGGTCCACTTTGTGAAAAGAAACTTAAAAAAAAATTATATTTAGGTCTACACATGATCCCATAACATGACTCTATCTTAACAATATCCCATTTCCTCATATGAAATTGTGCAAGATGAAAACTCCACATGTTTCTGTGAAAACTTCTCAAAAATATATACCTAAGGAAAACAATGATATCTCCTCACTCTGATTGAATAAAGACATGTGCCTTTGAATAATGATATCAATCTATGCCCTCTTGAATCTCTAAAATTATAAACCTCTCAATAATGAAGGATAATTTTTTATATCACCCACAAGTAGCCTGTAGAAAGTAGAAAATACAACTCTAGCCACAAGGTAAAATAACTCTAACTTCAACACGTTTCATCCATTCCCCATGTACTCCTAAGGTAAGGTTCCCCAATATTCCTTGAACCAATCCTCAAATAAAAAAATCATAACTCCATGAATCCAATCATAAATGCCATTCACACAAAATTGCTCATTTCCCTAGGATGCTCCTGCATCATAAACTTATATGCCACAGCCAACTATTGTCATTCTTATCAACTAGAAATTTATTATTAGAAGATAGAGAATTTACTCATTATTTTTCCTCTCATAGCTAAAATTTATCTATCTTATTAAGTATTTTGCAAGACCCATTTCTAAATTCAAACCTATAATATTTTTGCATCAGTGGGTCACACTGATCAAGTTATATTACAATCATTCCACTAAATATACACATGCACAATTATTGGATTTATTTAGGGCCACATCATCCTTACCTATCACTATAAATGGTGAGTTATTTCCAAAATTTACCATTCCTCCATTAGAGCCTTTTAGCACATGGAACTTGCTCCTATCACTAGATATGTGGTGCAAGAAACCCCTATCTATTATCCATTTCTTATGAATATTAGTACTAGTTATCAGGGATCTTTCCACCATTTTTTAGTGATACCAACAAAGGATACTTCATACTCATGTTCATAATCATCATTTGTTGACTCTTTATTAGTCACACCTTCTTTATAAATGTAGCCTCATTTCTTCTCTTTCCCTTTGGAGTTTTGCCATCCTTTTTTGGTCTCTTTCTTCATATTCTCTAGACATATAAAAACATAGTGTGTTACGTTTTTGTAGTTAAAGAATTTGAATGGAAGATTACCTTTGTACTTTCCTTTCCCTCTAATCCTTATTTTTACAAATAGAGGTTCCATTTCTTCTTTTTCTACTTCTTTAGCATAGATATTCTCTAGTTCTCTTCTGTATCTAGATATGACTGCCACCTTCCATCCTTTTTGTGTTTCTTTTGGTTTAATTGAGATCTTGAATGCAGTTTCAAACTTAGGTTATTGACTATTGTAAAAGTTTCTTAGTTCAAATATATTGATCTTTCCTACTAGTGCATCAAGAGATAACTCCATTTGGTCTATTATTCTTATCTCTTGAATGGATGGCACTCTTATGGAATATTTGGGTAGCAAGATTCTTAGTATCTTTGTCACAAAATCATCTTCTTATAGTATGCCTCCATACAATCTGATTGCTAACATCACTTCTTTCACTCATTTAACATAGGTATCATTGTCCTCTCCTTCTTGCATGCTCATGTCATCAAAATTTCCCATAAGGATTTCTTCTTTAATCTACATGACATACTTGTTAGCACCATAAATAATTTTGAGCTTCTCCCACATCTTGTATGTTGTTTCCAAATCTTCAACCTCTTTGTACTCAAAGTAGGATAGGCTGTTGGCTAGAACATCCATTTTGGTTGTGTATACTTATTCTCCCTTTAACTAGTCTAGAATGAGTTGACCAAAAACATCAACATATTTCACATCTATGTGGGTCCAATAAGCATCACTAAGAGTTCTCAGATGTAAACATATGTTTTAGAACTATGACCTATAATTATCTTAGGAAAGTTTTGTGCTTTTCTCTTAAAATATTCATCTTTTCCTTAAGGAATTCAAATCTTATCTCAAAGGACCTAGTTAGTGATACCAATTATTAGTACATTCACAGGATAGTACAGTGAAGGGGGAGAGGTGGTGGGGTGGTGAAGAACACTAAATGAGTACAAAATACTAGTTTCAACTTTTCTTCATCTATCACACTTCACACCAATCTAAAGGTTTGTGCTAGCTACAACTTAACTAGTCAAGATTAAGAAAAAATAAAGAACATGAACATATAAAAATATAACACAATATTTATCTTGTGGAAACTTGACTAGGATAAAAACCACAAAGTGTGAGTTAATCATTATCTTGCACTATCTTGAAGAATACTAATAAAGATCTTATCTTTGTTAAAAGGTTACAATGATACTCTTAATTGGCACCTGGTTAAGGGATTTTGATGAGACCTATTAGAGTCTTTCCCTATTAGGAGAAACCTAGTTAAAGGACTTCAAAATAGAGTTGAATGTGTAACCCTGTTAGGGTAGTTGATACAAATAACCTATTAAGTTCTATGCTCAATGAGATTTATTATTGTATATATTAGTAAAAGGCATGGAATGATCTAGTAAAATATCTTCTATACTTATCATGTATATAGATCCCTTTACAAATATTCTAACCCATCTTGAACTAATCTCCACCTTCTCTTGGATCTAAAATGTCATACACAATAACTTGTGTGGTTGGAAGTGCTCCTTCTTGCACATGATCACACTTGGGTTGTTCTAGTTGACTTTCTTCACTTTAACACATAGACTAACTCCTTAGTTGTTAATTTACTTTATCACTCTCTTCACACTTTTAGATTACACTTAGCTCAAATCTCTTGGATCTCTGGCTAATAACTCCACAATATGACATCCTTTTCTCTTTTGACTTTATTTTATTTTAGTCTTTTCTTGTTTCACTTTGAAACCCTGATTTATGAGTTCAAATTTTGAATTCTCAAGCCCACTTCTAGCTTGAATTTAGGTTTCTATTGTGTATCACTCTAATCAAAGATAACATGTTCATACAAGATCTATATATTTCTTGGGTCCTCGATGACATGGTTTCTCTCTAAGAATTAAAATTTGAGTTCTTTTGACCATTTCTTGATATGTAATCTCCATCACCATTAAGAGCAATGAGTGCACTTCTACAGACTTTGTGACATAGAAGTCATAGGTATCCTACTTCATACTTCCTTTTCTAACTTGGCCAAATAATCCTATATGGTCACCAATTGATCTAATAACCTTTTTTACATTCTCTCTTTACTTAGCATAATTATATCTAAGTGGATATCTTATATTGTCACCTTCACTAGGCTTATAATTTATCTTTCACTAATTACCTATGTGAACTAGAGTCAGACATATAAGATCAATGCGTCTTTCTACTCATTTTTTTCTATTAGTGTTGGTTCCTTATTGTGGCTTGACATCAATGACAACATCATCATAATTGATTCAACTAGTAATTCTATCAATTAGTCATTGAGCCTTGAGATAGTTAGGCCGACACTCATCATATCCAAAATCATAATAAGAGAGATAGTGCTAAAAAATGGGTGTAGTTACTATCTAATAATGTTTTTATTCCTTATTGTGAACCACACACACAAAGAAAAAAAGGGTTTCCTACTATAGGATATCATGTTGAATGGTCTAGAAAGTGTATGTGGCATGCTAGTCAACCTATCAAAGATGAATTGAATAGTCTAAAAAGTGTGTGTGGAATACTAGTCAATCCATCATGGGAACCATCTTCAAGGGAGCTCCATGTCCCAAAAGAAAGAATAAAAAAAAGTTACCCAAGAATATGGATATTTATGTCCTTAAGGGATTGAAACTAGATTAGGTTTCCAAAACTATCAATAGTTTTAAGAAGGATCAAAAGCAAGGACCATTCATCCCAAAATATCAATAATTTAGAGAGAGATACAAAGGGAACAACTAAAAACCAAGAAAAAATAATTTACACCATGAGAGACCCCCAAGAGAGGGGATATATCAAGGGAAATAAACACATGACAAATAAACGGAGCACAAAGGGATCTACCAACTTTGGGGTTAGTATGATCATATATAATATTATATAAAGTATGAAATATTATCATTTACCAAAGGAAGTAGAACCACAATACAATGGAGGAAAATACACATGAAAGGTACAAGGAAGTGTCTTTTTAGACCAATAAAACATAGCAAAAAAAGAATTACTGCTACCATATCATAAGCAACCAAGAAGAATATATAAGGGCATAAGTAAAACAAAATAGAATGTGTACAATATAACATGCAATAACATATAGGAGAAGAGAGATACTAATAGAATAATGTAGATGATAGGTTCAATTAATTTATCCTCTTGCACTAATGGATCAACAAGGATTGTCTAAAAAAAACATATAATGAAGAGCATAACAAAGGGGAAATACAACACAAAGAAATAAAGACTACCATGCCAAATTAAGTCCATGTCAAGAATTTCATGTCCCCCCCACCCCATATTAGTCATGAATATTAGGGTATGGATGATAGTTCATGAGAGGAACAACATCTAACACAACTAGATTAAAGGTAGGCCTTGGGTAGGATTCACTATGCTCATTACTAGAAATAATTGTAAGCAAATGTAGAAAGCATGTTAGGAAAATTACAATCTATATCAATATATGTATCATAAATACAAAGATATTTTTCATCAAGAGTATATTCTACATCATGATGAATCAAATCTAAAATAAAAACAAAATCATCATGTTTATCCATTTTCATACCGTGGCCTTAGTAAAATTATTCAAAATTCTCAAGTAAAATCTGATCAAAAGGTCTAGATTGAGACGAGAATATAGAACAAGAAGTAAGAGTATAGACCTTAGCCTTAACTTGATGATTCTTATGATAGAAATAACTATGTTGGTTACAAATGGTTTTGTGAGATAAACTAAAATAATTAGAATTAAATACTATAGGTTTCAAAGAGGGAATAATTATGATTCTAGGAATAGTAGTTGAAGGAATAGATGAAGAAGGTAAATAAAGTTTAGAAATAATTTTTTTTAAGGAGAGATCGGGTAGGTAAGATCTGTATCTAGGTGGATCATGCTTAGGAACGATAATCTTAAGAATCCTGTAAACCTTTTATCATTGATAAGAGCAATAAAGATGACTAGGGGAACTAGGTGGTTTTTAGGGGAGATATAGATAATAAAAATAAATTTCAATTCTATCTTGAGGATGAAAGGGTTTATAAATGGAGTGATAATGATGCAAGGGCATCCTAAGTTTCCTTGTAATCCTACACTTTTGTTCATTCTATTAGTTGCTGCCTAGTTCTTAAGTCGATGGCAAGTCTTTGGTTGTTGAGTGATCCTTTGGGTGTCAAGCAATTCCTTTGGTTGCCAAGTGAATTCTTTGGATGCTAAGTTCAGAGTTGCTACCGAGTGATTCCTTTGGATGCCAAGTTTAGAGTTGCTACTGGGTTCTTTCTTTGGATGCTGAGTACCCATTTTGGAAAAGATTTCATTTTTTTGAGTAATTTGTGTTTGGTTCCAATTGGGCCACCTTTGCTCACATTTAATTTTGGTATAATTGTTGAGGGCTGACTTGTGGCCTCTCTATGTTCTAGAAGGTTCTATAAGCCATTTTGGTAAGTATAAATAGAGTGTCTTAGGCTTGAATAAGTAGGGGTAGAAGTACGAAGTAAGAAGGAAGGTATGAATTTGCAGCTAGATCATGGATCTGAATGTAATTATCTGTCTATAACCCAGAAGGCCTTATAGCTAGGCATGTATATTGTTCACTTGATGAATCAATAAAATATTTTGTTCTATCTCCTTGGTGTTGTATTTGTGTGGTGTTTTCCACTATGTTGACTCTTGCAATTTGAACTGGATAGCTAGGTGTACCCTAGGCCTTGGTTGTCCCCTTTTCTCTTTGTGTTAGGTGGTACTAGAGCATGTAGTTTATCCTTGTGGAGATTGGATCATGTAGAACCCTATTTTAGATTTGGTTATAGGGTGGTAGATCTATGGATTTGACATAGAACTTGTACAAGGTTATGATCTTGCAAGAACCTGGTTTCTAAAGATGGTTATAGGTGGAGGAAATGCTGATAATGCAATATTGGATACATTGAGACAAATTGCAGCAAGATTAGATATTGTGGAGACAACCTAGAGGAGAGGAGCACAAATTGATGATGTGAGTGATTATAAATAAGTAGCACCAATCCCTAATCTAGAACTTGAAGTAGATCAAGATGAAGTGAGGTTATTGAGAGTGTTGTGTAGAGAAAATTCAAATCCTTCTATAGAAGTTGTTCCTTAGGATGGAAGATTAGATACCAATTCTATTTTGGATTGGTTCTCAAATATGGAGAAGTTCTTTGAGTATGAAAACACTCCTAATAATGGAAAGGTGAAGATTGTAGTTATTAGGTTGAAAGGTCATGCCTCACTATGGGTGGAAGCATTTACAAACTGATAGGAAAAGGAGAAGAAAGGAGAAGAGTGGAACTTGACCAAAGATGGTGAATAAGGTAAAGAAAAAATTCCTTCATGTTGATTACCAAGTTAGCTTGTTGAGAAAAAATGAAAAATTTGAGACAAAAGGACATGAGTGTGAAGGAGTATACTAAGGAATTCTATAGATTAGACATCAGATCTAGACATGTGGATGATGATATTGAGAAAATTACAAGGTACTTAAATGGATTGAGACCTAGAATCCAAGATGAAATAAGTTCTGTGAAGATGGAAAGTGTGGAAGAAGCATATCAATATGCCTTGAAAGTTGAGGAGATCTTGACAAAGAAGCATGAACAAAGATAAAGAGGTAGAGGTGGTAGATTCTAGAGAGGCAGAGGAAAATCTTATGGTGAAGGTGGTAGATTTGACAGTTTTGTGCAAGATAAAGAAAAATTTGAATGGAAGACTGATGACAAAGACAAGTCTAAGTGGAAAGATAATAGTTCATACTAAGGAGGTACTAAATCTTACCAAGGAAGAGGTAATTCCTACCCTAAAGGTGGTTTCTGTGGTAATTGTTTTAGATGTGGAAAGGAAGGGCATAGATCCTTTGAATGTAGATCTTCTAAAAGTGGGCGGAATAATAGAAATGCTATGATTCAAGAAGACATTGAAAGTTAACCAAGTGGACCTAAAGTTGGAGAAAATTTGATGGTGAGAACAACCTTATGTAATAAGGGAAGTGATTAAGAACTTTTCTTAAGAAAAAGTCTTTTCAAGATAAGATGCAAGATGGCTAGAAAATGGTGCAAGGTGATCATTGATAGTGGAAGTTCAACAAATTTGGCATCAAAAGAGTTTGTTAATAAGATGTAGTTACAGAGGCTAAAATATCCCAAACCTTATCATGTTTCATGGATCAAAGGTGAGCATTAGAGATTGGTAAGTGAGCAATGCATTGTGAAGTTCAAAATTGTACATTACTTCAATGAAGTTTTCTATGATATTATGCCCATGGATTGTTGTCATATTTTGTTGGGTAGACCTTGGTAGTATGATAGATACTTCGTACATAATGGAAGATTGAATCAATATACTCTTTGGGTAAATGGGAATAAGAAAATATTGCTGCCTTTGATTGAAAATCCAAATGAGGTCAATTGTATTGCAATAAAAGTTTGTATGGTTAATGGAAAGCAATTTGAAAAGGAAGTAAAGAAGAATCAAGTTTGTTTTAGTCTAATTCATTGAAGACTGAGTGTTGGTAATAATAACTGAGTAGTAGAAGCTGGTAATGACTAAGTAACAATAGGTAGTGGTAGCCAAGTACTAGGAGAAATTGTAGAATAGCTAAATGATTATAAAGAGATCATTGCAGAGGATATACCTGGTGGTTTACCTCCAATAAGAGGTATAAGTTACTGTATGGATTTGATTCCTAGAGCTAGTTTGCCAAACAAAGTACCATATAGATTGGCATCTACAAAGAATGAGGAGCTTAATACACAAGTGTATACATTATTGTAGAAAGGTTTGATCAGAGAAAGTTTGAGTCCATGTGCTGTACCTACTAAATTAGTAGCAAAAAAGAATGGAGAATGGAGAATGTGTAGTGATTCCAATGCTATTAACAAGATCACAATGAAATATAGGTTTCCTATGCTAAGGATGGATGACATAATGGATTTTTTGAGTGGAGCAAAGTATTTTACCAAGATTTATTTGAAGAGTGGCTATCATCACATCATAATTAGAGAAGGTGATGAATGGAAGACTACTTCCAAGACAAAAGATGGTTTGTATGAATGGTTGCTTATGCTCTTCAGTTTGACTAATGCACCTAGTACTTTCACGAGGTTGATGAATGAAGTTCTGAAAAGATTCTTGGGTAAGTTTGTGATTGTTTATTTGGATGACACTCTAATATTCAATAAGACTAAGGAAGAACATCTTGAGCACATTAGACAAGTATTGCATAGGTTGAAAGAGGAAAAGTTACCGATTAGTCTAAAAAAGTATTCTTTCATGCAAGAGGAGATTGTTTATTTGGGATTTGTGATCTTGATTGATGATTTGAAGATGGATTTTGAGAAGGCTATAGCAATTTTCAAATGGCCTAAACCTAAGAATGTGGGTGAGGTAAGATTATTTCATTGTTTGGATAGTTTTTACAAAATGTTTATAAAGAATTTGAGCATTGTTTGTAATGCTATGACTGAGATAATGAGGGGAGATAAAAGGGAATTCAAGTGGACACATGGAGCTAATAAGAGTTTTGAGACTTTGAAACAAAAGTTTTTTGAATTACCTATATTGGCTTTACTTGATTTTAACAAAGTATTTCATGTTGAATGTGATGTGAGTGGTAATGCAATAGGAGCTATATTAAGTCAAGAAGGTAAGCTTGTTACTTTCTTTAGTGAAAAGTTGAATGATGCTAAAAGGAAGTATTCTATGTATGATCAAGAATTTTATTCCATTGTTCAAGCATTGAATAAGTGGAGACATTATTTTATTCCTAAGGAGTTTGTGTTGCCTACTAATCATAAAGCTTTACAATACTTGGGAAATCAACATAAATTGAATCAAAGACATATGAAGTGGGTTGAGTACTTACAAAATTTTAAATTTGTGATCAAACATAAGAGTGGAGTTACTATTAAAGTTGCTAATGCATCGAGTAGAAGATGTTCTTTTTGGATTGAAATAAAGGTTAAAGTTCTTGGTTTTGAATAAATGAAAGAGTTGTTTGATATTGACTCTGATTTTTTCGAGGCATGGAGAGAGTGCAGAGCACCAAATCTAATAGATCACATAAGTAAGTATGATGAGTATTTCATTCAAGAAGATATGTTATTCAAAGGTATTTAGTTGTGTATTCTTAGAAGTTCTATGAGATTGAATCTAATTAAGGAAAAACATAGTGGTGGATTGGCTAGACATTTTGGAATTAATAAGACATTGAGTTTGTTGAAAGAGAAGTATTATTGGCCATAAATGTATAAGATGTTCAAAAATTTGTGAAGAGTTGTGGAGTTTGTCAAGTTAAAAAAGGAGTGAGTCAAAATACTAGTTTGTATACACCTATTACTATTCTTGAGAAACCTTGAAGTGACATTAGTATAGATTTTTTTATTGGGTTACCTAAGATAGCGAAGGGGTATGATTCCATATTTTTTGTAGTGGACATATTTTCTAAGATGTCTCATTTGATACCATGCAAGAAGACATCAGATGCTAAGCATATTGATGAACTTTTCTTCAAAGAGATTGTGAGATTGCATGGATTACCAAGAAGTATTATTTCTGATAGAAACAGTAAGTTTGTTGGTTATTTTTGGAAGAATTTGTGGAAGAAGATGGGTATTGAGTTGAAGTTTAGTTCTACATTCCATCCATAGATAGAAGGATAGACAAAGGTTGTGAATAGAAGCTTGAGTAACCTACTAAGATGTTTAGTTGGGAAAAAGCCAAGTAATTGGGAAATGGTATTATCACAAGCTGAATTTGCATATAATAACTCTATGAATAGGAGTATAGGGAAGACATTTTTTTAGATTATTACTAGAATGAATCCTAGAGGAGTATCAAATTTGAGAGATATTAGTAGTGAAGATAAGAGAAGTGCTGTAGGAGAAGAATTCACTAATTTTTGGAAGTCTTTGCATAAGGAAGTGAAGTTGAGGTTAGAAAAAAGTAACTAGAAGTATAACGAGAATGTTAATCAGTCTCATGAGTTTCAAGTTGGTGATGAGGTGATGGTTTATTTGAAGAAAGGAATATTTTCTATTGAAACATATAGTAAGTTAAAAATGAAGAAGTTCGGACCTTGTAAAATCTTGAGAAAGTTTTACAGTGGTAATGCTTATGAAATAGAGTTATTTGATGACATGGACATATCTCCTATATTCAATTTTGTGGATTTGTATAAGTACAATGAGTTAGATGATGAATTTTTTGTATCAGAGGATTATCCTAAGAAGCAGATGGAAGAAGTTGAACAGATATTGGATCTGAGAGATGAAAGAGTACAAGAGGAAAATATTACTATGAATATTTGGTGAAGTGGAAGAATAGACCTATGGAAGATGCTTCATGGATTTCTCAATCTAATTTGGATTCAACTCAGGTTGTGACATCTCAATGATTTAGGATAATCATTTTCTCCAACCGTGGTTGTCTGATGTAGGAGCATCCCAGGTTTCCTTGTAATCCTACACTTTAATTCATTATGTTAGTTTCTACCAAGTTCTTAAGTTGATACCAAGTCTTTGGTTGCTAAGTGATCCTTTGGATGTTGAGCGATTCCTTTAGTTACTGAGTGAATTCTTTAGATGCTAAGTTTAGAGTTGCTACCAAGTGATTCCTTTGGATGTCAAATAAAGAGTTGCAGCCGAGTGCTTTCTTTGGATGCCAAGTTCATATGGATGTTTAGTGCCAGTTTTTGAAAAGATTTCATTTTGATAAGTAATCTATGTCTAGTTCCAATTTGGGCCTACTTTTCTCACATTTAATTTTGGTATAATTGTTGAGAGCCGACTTCTAGCTTCTCTCTATTCTAGATGGTTCTGTAAGCTATTTTGACAAGTATAAATAGAGTGTCTTAGGTTTGAATAAGTAGTGGTAGAAGTACAAAGTAAGAAGTACAAAGTAAGAATGAAGGTGTGAATTTGCAGCTAGATTATGGATCTAAATGTAATTATCAAGTCATAACCCATAAGGCCTTACAACTGGGCACGCATACTATTCACTTGATGAATCAATAAAATATTTTGTTCTCTCTCCTTGGTGCTGTGTTTGTGTTGTGTTTTTTTCTATGTTAACTCTTGCAAGTTAAACTAGATAGCTGGGTATGCCCTAGGCCTTGGTTGTTCCCTTTCCTCCTTGTGTTAGATTAATGGTGACATCTCCTCCATTACAGGGAAATTTAATGAAATTATAAATGAGAAAAGTTACAACTTGCATGGAAGACAACCATGAAATATATAACTTAACTTGAAATTGATCATAAGTAGGAATGAAAAAGAAGGTAGTATAGACAACTCTACTAACAAGAGTGATAGGAAGAATGATAAAACACATTCATATAGGAAGAAGGATCAATAAAATACCATGAGAGGAAATATGAGAGACCCTAGCTATAATTTAAAGAGAGCGATTAGGTGCCCTAAACATATTATATTGACTTAAGGTGTCAGGAAGTGATTTTTTAGGTTTAACTAAAGTTGAAATTGGAGGTCAAAGTTGTTAAAAATTATAGTGTGTTGATATAAATGGGAGGAGGAAGGGAGTGAATCCATTATACACTTAAAAAAACTTTCTACCCAATTATAGATATCATATATGAATCTTAAGGTTGCATATATCAGTAAACTATAAAGTAAAACCATGTATAATATAAAGAAAAAAATACCAAATTTTGTTCCTAGCCAAGGGAAAACCTTGATGGACACGGTATCTAAAAAATGATTCACTAATCAAAAGTATCTTGTGAAAGATATTGACCTTGTTGGGAGTCTATTACATCCATATAGTGTATCAAACCTTGTTATAAGCCTCAAATATATTAGGAATTGTAATTACAATACAAAATATTAGCTGAGTGCAATGCAAAAACATGCATATACAAGTATACATGTTATATATAGAGATAGATAAAAAAAAAGCTTTGACTATGCTCATATCTTCTATATCTATCTAGTCCTTGTAGTTTCTCTTCACAAAAAAAGTTATACAGTGGTCTTCTCTATTATGGAAAAAATGTTCATCTATAAAACATTTACATTTCTTTCACATATCAATCATGTCATTAAAACATCATTGGAAAGTTTTCTTAAAAAAGAAATAACATTTATAACCAAAACATTGATATGCTGGCCTTATGCTATTTTGCATGTTACCAAATCTTCAAATTAGCTTTTTCCATATGAGGGTTAATATATAGGGTGAAATCTCTACCTTTTTTGGAAATTATTTTTTCAAGCCTAAATAATTCCTTAACCAAAACTTGATACTCTTCCATTTTTCCAATTTTGCATTGTTATACCTATCTCTAGAAATGCTTCCAAAACTTATGCAAATCATAACATAATCTTTAGAAGCCTTTCACTTATCACATACAATGTCTACACTATCTCCATTTAATCCCACAATACCTAATATTATGTTTGTGAAGCTCATTGAACAAAACTATCTTCCTATTCTTTTTTTACTAGTATTATACGTAGACAGTTTTCTAAGTATACTTACTCCAAGATTAACTATGACTTCTACAATCTCAAAATAAGTGTTAATTTTAATAAATGAAAAACCTAACAACTATCCATAGCTAAATTTATAATAGAGGTTGAGGCTCAACATGATTAGCCATACAATTAGCTTCTTCTACCTCATCATTATAGCTAATATTAATGTAAGAAGAATAAGGTTGATTAATGACATTTGTTGAATATGAAGACAAAGGATTAGTGTGTGTTTAAATTTTTTGATTAGGATGTACAAAAAATTTATTCATATTATTAATCTCATCACTAATAGATCTTGTTGTTTGCATTAATTCTGATGATATTCCTTTGGGGGAGTATCCTAAGCATTAGAGAGTATTGACACGTTGCATTGATGAATGAATTTTTCATTGATGTCAACATAACATGGTTCATGTGAAGAATAGAAAAGTCAAGGACAAATAATAAGATAAATTGATTTTTAGCAATTTGACCTAAGTCCATAATTTATTTAAAGAACATGTCCCCCTTTAAATCAAATAAAAGACCCCATTCTTATAACCCACTTAGTGTGCACACACAAAGACTTTTTTCTATTTAAAAATTAAAAGAAAAGAATTTTTTCTCACATGAAAAGTCAATTCCTTTTCATTGGTTTACTTTCTCTTACACATAGATAATGCCAAAAGTCAACCCTCACCCTTGATCATCCACTTCTTGATCTTGATCTCAACTATCTATCACCTTTAAAAGGGAGAGATCTCTCCTCATCTAGGGATCCCCTTTTTGAGTATTGTTATGCTATAGGTTTCTTAGAGCTTTTTGGAGAACTTCTTACCTTTGGTCTAATTTTCTCAACATCTTCTTCATATTGGATTAGATTCATTTGTAAGTAATTTAGCTTCCTTTTACAATAGCTTAAATCACCTATCTAATCAGTATGAATTGTTAATACTATCATATTATTAGCATAGTTGCATTGTGCAGCTCATTTTATCATAGATTCATCCTTGCATTGCATGCTCAAAGAGTTATTTTGACACTAGCACTCTTTCTCTTGTCTCAAGAATCTTCCATTTCATGGTTTACTAGCAATGGATGCATCTATAAGGCTCATTTGAGAGCTAATTCCAAACTTTTTTACCCACCTTGTGTTGACATATCAGTCAAGTTTGTTATTAGTGACATACACTTATTCAGATTGTAAGTATCTACCAAGCTTATTGTATAGTTAATAGTGTTTTCCAAGCTTTTCAGTTGCTACTAATTTCTATAGTTGTTACCAAGTCCTTTAGACAAATTCTAGTGTTTATCAAGCATTTACAATTAGTGTGAAGATCAATAGTATAAACTGAGCATCTCAATGAATGTCAAGTTTACTAGTTTTTACCGAGTTGTGCAGTGATTACTGAGTTCGCAATTAATGTGATGTGAGTCTAGTGTTAACCGAGCTACTAAATGCTAACCAAGTGACTCAGTTTATACTGAGCTCAAGGTGATAGTGTTTACCAAGCTATGCAAGGTAAACAAGTGATTCGGTTTATATGACGAGTTTCATAGATTCTATCAAGTCACTAGTACAGATCGAGTTCAAGAATACTTGGAAGTGATCAATACGAACCAAGCTTCTATGTCTACCAAGTGCATGATGATGCCAAGTAGTGACAGTGGATGTTGAGTATCAAAACCTGACCAAGTTAGCCTTCAAAACCTGAGTGTCTACATTTGAGCTAACTTTGTAATATTTGTGTAATTTTGTATTGTGGACGACTTTGTAATTTGTATAATTGGATCAGTATATATTTAATGTATTGTATTACATCCAATTTAATCAGTAGAATATGAATGTATGAGTGAATATATGCATGGAATCAATGTGACCATTAGAAAAGAGTAGAAAATACAAATTACAAAGGCTACAATAGTACAAAGAGTAACAAAGATTCATCTATCACAACAAGGTGATTTATACACTTAAAGGAATCTCATTTAGCAAACCAAATTTCATATCAAAGATCAGTTATTGCTTCATCCTAATAGGTGGATCAGTCAAATCCTTTAACAAGGTAGACCTAATATTATTGTGCAAATCTCTTTACTAAGTGCATACTTCATTGTATGTTTGTAAATCCTTTAACAAGGTGGAACTACTAATCCTTATTGCTCCTAATAGGGTAGACCATCATAAGTGATCAATGTAAACCTTAACAAGACAACTTTATACTATAGTACTAAAGCTTGAGGGCATCATCCCCACCCAGTTTTACTTTCTATTTGGAAGGTTTCTAGGTCAACAAATCTTTGTGTCAAAGTGTTATGAATGATTTCATTTTTCAATTTCTCATGCATACAATGAGATCTAGAATATTCATATTGGATTATGTGCTAATTGGGTTAAACTTTTAAAAGTTTTAGACGTTAATAATTCACTCCTCCCCTCTCAATAACTTAGAATTGATAAGAACATTTCCAAAAATTGGTATAAGAGCTTTGTGGTTCTTAGGAGAAAATTTTATCAACTTGAGCAAAGATCAAAGACCATGGAGATATTCAAACTTGATTGAAGCTATTGACAATGAGAAGCTAGATTTGGAAATGGCTATTAGCCAACTCAAGAAAGCAAAGGAGAAACTCTCTTAATCCCTAAAAAGAAGAAAAGAGTTTGTAATTCAAATGAATGATCATCTCTACATTGAAGAAAGAATTGAAGACCTTCATTTAGGAAGCATCTTAGATGAAACAAATGAAGCAAATGAAGCAATCAAAGAATTCCTAGAAAAGAATGGTTCCCTACAAGAAGAAGTAAGAAAACTAAGAAGAGATCAAGAAATTTGGTTAGTAAGATTATGTGAATTCATGGAAGAGAAAAAAAAGGTAAGAGAAGATATAGAAGGAGAGAAAAATGAAATCCAACACCAATCCCTTCAACAAGAAGACTTATGTCGCGACTCAAAATTGAAGCCCAAATTTTGAGTACCATTGAAAAATTGAGCCCTATAAACACTTTTAAATGTGTGTACCCGACCATTCATTTGAATCATAAGAGGTGTTTAATGCTTCTAACACCTTGCATTCAATATTCCTATGTGTTCCATGAAGATAAATTGACATTCTAAGCTATTCCATGAAAGTCTTGTTTTGAGCAATTTACAATTTTGCATTTTCACCTAAGTGTCAAATAATGACAGGAGGCCTTGTTTGTAATTGAATATCTCACACCCAGTAATGTTTCATGAATTGCCACTTTGGGAGTGTCAAGTCTCCATATCTGAGAGCCTATGTTTCAGATTTCAAGTCATTCCAAATCCATTTGACTAGGTTTTGAATCCCTCAAAGTCGATTGTTTATTGTTGTCATCATGATGTAAAATGTTCAAAATTTTGGAAGGCCCTGTTTGACCTGTTATAATTTTGACCCAGTTGACCAAAATGATAAAATTCCTTTTGTGTTACATTTTAGAGCTCAGAGAATTTTTAATTTTTAATTTTGAGCTTATGAAAAATCCGTTTGATCAGTTCTCAAATGTGATTCCAAATGGAACTTGTAACTTTTTGCTGGTGTCTATAAGTGCAGAGTTGCCAGTACCCCTATTTGTGATATCATAACTTGAAATCTATGATAAATGAGATTAAATGGATTGTACCATTGTGTTTTAATCTATAAATACTTCAAGTGTGCCAATTTTCAAAACTTGGTGAATCCATCTGCATGCTTTCTAAGGTCAATTCCATTTGCAAAAATCATTTTCTAACATTATTTCCAATCTGCAAATTCTGAGTAGCTCACTTTGACCCCTCGCCAAATTTTTCTTGTTATTCATAATGAGCCCTAATCATAGGTTTATACTCTCTTCTTGATAGTGAAATAATGCCTCTGTTATTGTACCTCCAAGTGTTAGTTTGCCCTATTTTTAGATCCAATTCTAAACGCGATTTATTATTTTCTGACATGTTTTCTTGCAGGCAATTCTAAAAGGGTAACTTTGACAGTCAATATCTTTCGACTGAGAATTCATCATGAGATGAAATTTGATAGGGTAAGAGTATGTGAAACAAAGAATCAATATGCTAGATTTTAGAGCGCTATCAATTATTTTGGTCAATTTTAAAGGCCAGTCAAAGAACCTCCTGATGCAAAATTGACAGTTTACAAAAAGATGTAAAATGAGTATCAAATTCATTTTTAGTGGTTGAATTTGCTTCAAATCAGTGCCAAAGGGTGAATGAATTAGTTTTGCAATTCAGTCGTTTGAAAACAATTTTTTTTTAGACTGACCCTATTTGGGGATCAACTGTTTCCACCAGACCAATATGATTCCATGGATGGCGAGGTTACTTTTAAGGTTTTAGTGATTGAATTAATTGAGGATGTTAATATTCTTATACCTTCATTTAAGATCAAAAGAACATACAAATCATACAAAATGAACAATAAAGAAGTGGTAGGGGCCACATTAGAATTTTTTGGCAAAATAAGCATCATTTTGGATGAACACGTGTGAACATTTTCTATTTTTTTTGGAAGTGTTTTGTTACCATAGAAGTATAGAAGATCAATGTGGTTATGGAAACAAATTTTCACATATCCTTAGGCCATTGTTATAAATGGGTATTCCACACATTATCCTCCATGGTTCAATTTCAAAACTTCTTTGCTTTGATCAAAGTGAAAATCGAAGGCATAGGGAAAGTCTTGCTGAATCCATGCCAATATTGGAGAAAGACACACAAGAAAAGATAAAGTTGGTCAAATTACTTGTAGTCTGCTACTAAAACTGAAATAGGGTTATATACTACAAATTAATATTTGTTCCAGCCAAAGTTATTTGAGATACATGTATTTTCAACTATGATTCTAACCTTCACCCTCTATTCTTTTCAGCCTTATATCCACCTCACATGATTTCTAGGGTAGACACACAATGCAACATAGTTAGATGCCAGGGAATATATTAAAAAAAAATTAAGTGTTTGGTCAACAATAGATAGTTCATGGGCAAAGCCTTTACTAAGCATTGAATGTTCTTAATGAAAGGGGTCTTCCAGAAACATGTATGCATTTCCTTTGCAATTTTCATTAATGTGCATAGTTTCATATCATATCCCTAAGCACAATCCACCTGAACCCAAAGATACAAAAATTTGTAGGCTTTGTCATGGTTAACCTGAGTTTTTCAGAGATGAACCTATAGCGTCATGCATGCTACTTGACAGATTATGTTGGTGTGTTGAGTGTGCTAACTCACCCCTAGATACAATTGCATATCCTATGGATCTAGAGTATGATGGAGCAGCAACAGAGGATAGAAAGTAGGGGAGCCACAAGTTCACAACCAAAACATATGCATTAAATGAGGAGGTGGCAGTATTGAAGAGGTCCGCATGAGAATAAGATACACCAACAATAGAAGCCATGGTAAGAGAACAGAGTGTCTTCACCTTGCAGAGCTCCCAGTAGTAGAGGAAGTTGTAGTAACACATATAAGGAGCTTGACATTGAGAATAGGACAAAGCAGCATGGACAAGAGGTTCCATGTTAAGAAGTGGTAGCTGTAGCTTTTTGAAGGAAACCCACTACCAGAAAAGATATAAAACAACATGAAGAAGCCAATTAAAATACTAGGAAAAGATAATGCCTAAAGAGGCCATGACAGTTAAGGAAAGTTCACATGCGAAAAAGAGTAGTAGGAGGCACATTGAGACATGGAAGCCAAAATGTTCAAAAAGGATATGGCATTTCAGAAGGTATCCAATGGTGTGAAACAAGGTGGCATTAAAGGGAATGAAACAAGAAAGGGAGTCTACTATAGAAGTACACTTATTGGCTATTGAAATAGCAGAACACCAGCGATAGGAGAGGTGTCTTTTTCTAGTTGTAGATAGGCACCAAAAGTTTGAGAAGCCACCATGTAAGAGGACAGCTCATCTTGGAGAAGAAGAAGCATAAAGGTGGAAGCCATAGTCTCCAAAGTATCTCTATTGCATACAGAGAAAGCTATGCCATTGAAGGAAATGCACAGGATGTGGAAAACCTTCAAAGGTTTTTATCCCATATTTGTTATGTGGTGAAGGTTTTATGTCTTCAAATACTCCATTACACCAAACATAAGTGTCTTTAAGATAGTGCATTTTATAAAGACAAGGCTCATGTGTGTGGGGCCCATAGATAAATAGCTAGAGGCAACTGGGAAGAGTTTTTTGAACAAGTACAAAAAATAGAGTAAATGGGAAAGGTTTTAGAAAGAAGCAAGAATTGTCAGCAAAAAAATTGAGGTTTTTGGTGGTCACCATGTTGCTGCTAGAAAATGGGAGGATCTCGCTAATAGTGACATGGCAACCTCTCGAAAAGTTTAAATTTTGGCAAGCGACCTATTAAAAAACTTGAAACTTAGTGAAGGCAAGTTGTGGGTGATTTGGTGATGATGTGGTGAAGTCAACAAGTAATAGAAGGACAAGTGGAAACTTGAGAATAAACCAGATGATTACACTTGGTGACTTGGTGTGATGTGGAAGATCAAGATCTCATGAGCACAAGATGGCAACACATGGTGCATCTAATGGTGGTTTCCATGTCAACAATACAAAGTTGTAGGGAAGTTAACATAATGACATGGCGATCAAATAAAAAGATGACATGTGGTAGTGAGCTGGCAGTGAGGTGGCACTGATGTGTCATGCAGAGGTGTACTAGAGATGTGGTGGGTGCATCCAAGGTGATGACATAGTATTTTAGTGGTAGTCAATGAACCAATGAGATGCTGACATGTGGTGCCCATTTGGAGGGTTTCGATGACTGTGTAGGCTAGAGCCAGTCAGAGATCAACACATAGCACCTTAATCAAACAAGGTTGACCCAAAATGGGAGTTGAGGGAAAATAAAAATAAAAACTTAAATGACATTTTTAAATATTCTTTCCAAAAAGATCACATTCATATTTTTTAAATCAAATAGGGGTTATTTCTAAAGTATGAACTTTGGAAATTTTAAACTTTTGAAGAATTTAAAAAGTTGTAGGCCATAGTCCATGCTAAGGGTAGATTTTTTGAAACAACTTTTAGGGGGATATTTTTACCAAAATAAAGACTTCAATATACCATTGGAACCAGGAGGAAATGAACTTTCTGAATATGGAGTTATTTTTTGCATAGCTATTCACCGATTCGAGTTATAAGAAGATTTGTAATTTTTGGGGCATTCTTAGTAGAACGGGTAGATTTCATCATGGAGCATCAAAATTGGCTAAGAGGAAAATATAAAAGCTTGTTGAAGCTTGAATATGGAATTTTTTTTTTGAAAAGATTATATGGCATTCTAGAGGCCATTTAACTTATTTTTACCCTTGCCTTGATTTGAGATCTGGCAACAAAAGTAGTTATTTTTCCATCAAGTTTTTGAGTCACTTCAGGCTTTTGGGAGGTAAAATGATCAAAAATTTGATATGTAATTGCAGAGAGAGAGTAGAGAGATTCTTTTCACTTCTTGAGAAGGACTTTCAAGTGGACACATGTCAGATGTAGAACAAACCTAGGAATTCCTTCCTTTATATCATTCTCTTTCTTTCTCATTGTAATGGTTCCAGTTTTGGGAAGAAAAAGATTCATTGTTGTGATACCATTGGGCATTCCAATTTTGCACAGTGAGACCATTGGCTCCAATTTTTGATATGTTTTCTTGACTATGATACCAACATTTTGTAGCATTTTCTCTTGGATGAACAATAGTAGTAAAGAGAATGGATAAAGTTTAGATCTATTAGGTGTTTTCATGTTTTGATTTCATGCATTTGAATGTATCATTTCAAAGAAATGAATACAAATGATCAAGAATTTCATTAGTTTCATTATGATTCTCATCTCCTATCTCAGTAATCTATAGTCTTATGTGGTCTAGGAACAAAGAGCTGAGATCCATTTGCATCCCTTTAAGGTTGTATGTCATATATGTTTTGCTGTTGGAACAAAGAGCCAAGTAAATGCTTGATGTGTTTGATAGGGTTGCTGATTATTTAAGAAGGGTATTTCATGAGAATGAGGTTTGGATGAACACTGATGTCTGATTCAAAAAGTGATAGGATAGATCTGATGTCTTGGTGTATGAAATATGTCATTGATAAGATAGATGCATGCATTAGATTCATGGAATTTCTTAATAGATAAGGCACTGATCAACTACAAGATTGATTTTTTTATACTACTGCATATTTGAGGTTGTGTTGATATTCAACATCATTAATCAATTGTATTTACCTTTCATGTTGAAGAGCTAAAAAGAATGCCCTCACTCAACTTATGAATTTCATTATCTTGCATTTAACTACTATAGATCTGTCATAGCATGAGTTAATAGGAGAAATAAGGGCTAAATCTACTTATTATATTCAATAATATGTTTTGCACTGGTACCATATAACTAAATCTGAGGTCCACCCACCTAGGTTTTGCAGAGCCTAAAGTAGAAGAAGGGTCTAGCCTTATAGTTGGCCCATAGTCTAAAAGGACATGTTAAGGATGGGAGTTAGCTACCCCTATATGTGTCTTGTTCTTATCAAGGTAATTTGAAACCTGTAGAATTTCAAAACATCAACAAAATGGCAACTCTACTAGGGAGATAAGATGGCAATACATTGTGCTACAAGGACCAGAATCTTTGGTGTGAATTGAATATTTCAATCCTTAAAAAATAATGTAAGAAATGATAATGTTGAGCAAGGAACAAGAAACAATCCAAGTAAGTTAAGTGTGAAACAATGTTACCATAAGATAAGAAAATCCAAGAGCATACACCAAGATGGTTCAACAATGGAGACAAGGATTTATAAGGGGAAAGCAACGAAAACCCCTTGTGAGTATTATGAATGAAGGCAAATGCCTAGAGAAGAGAGAGAGAGAGTGTTGGAGAAAAAGTAGCTCAATACAATAACATCAAGTGCTTAGAGTGGTGTTGTAGTTGTGAAGAAAGAAGGAGGAGCATCTCTTATATAGAGATGAGAGAGGAGTTTCATTTCTAACTCCCATTTCTATGAATGCCACATTCATAATAGGTGTGTGCAAAGTGTCACAATCCTCTTAAGGAGGATAAACTAAATAAAGAAATAAACAAGAGTTGTCCTTACATGTGGAATAAAGGACAAACAATGACATGTCCTCCACATGTGTACAAGTGGACAAACTACATGTAGGGACCCTTGGAATATCCCAATTAAAATATATCCAAGGAAAGATTAACCTTTCTAACACCCCCCCTTAATCTTTACTTGGGGAGTTTACTTCAATGGGTTGTAAACCCAAATTTTTACAATGGAACTGAAATCTCTCTTTAGAAAGTGGTTTGGTTAAAATATCAGCCACTTGATCTTCTCCTTTACAATAAAGAAGAATAATTTGATTGTCTTCAACTTGTTCTCGAATGAAGTGATGTTGAAGTGAAATATGTTTGGTGCGGGCATGATACACTGGATTCTTTGCCAAGGCAATAGCACTTTGATTGTCACAATGTATAGGTGTAGGTAATTGTTGAGGTAGACCCAAATCATCAAGAAGTCTTCGAATCCACAAAGCTTCCTTAGCTACATTGGTACAACCTTTGTATTCAGCTTCAGTTGAGCATAGGGAAATAGAGTGTTCTTTTTTGCTTTTCCAAGAAATTGGACCTGAACCAACAAAGAAAAAATAACCACAAGTGGATTTCCCATCATTGGGATCTCCACCTAGATCGGAATCAGTATAGCCATGTAAAATAAATTCAGAGTTTGGATCATAAAATAAGCCTATATTAATAGTTCCTTTAATATACCTTAAGATGCGTTTAGCAACTTTAAAATGAGTTTGTTGAGGTTTAGACATAAAGCGAGACACTAAACCAACACTATAAGCAATATCAGTTCTAATAGGAGTTAAATAATTTAAACTTCCTACTAACTGTCTATACAAAGTTTCATCAACAAAAGGAGTATTCATATCATTCATTAATTTAGTTCCTAATTCACATGGAATTGAAACATGGTTAGATTCATTCATCTTAAATTTTTCTAAAAGATCATAAGCATACTTGCTTTGAGAAAAAAAGATACCTTTAGGAGTTTGAAAAATTTGCATACCTAAGAAATAATGTAAGATACCTAAGTCTATCATTTGAAATTTTTGTTTAAGTTGGAATTTAAGATTAGAAATCAAAATGTCTGAACTAGAAGTGAGAATTAAATCATCTACATAAACAATAACAATGATAATATCATCGTTAGTATGTTTAATATACAAATTAGGATCATTTTTGCTTCTAGTAAAACCTTGAGAAATGAAGAAAGAATTAATTTTAGAATACCATTCTCTAGGTGATTGTTTAAGACCATAAATAGATTTGTTCAATTTGCAAACTAGATTTTCACTACCTTTCTTAACAAATCCAGGAGGTTGAGCCATATAGATTTCTTCATGTAACTCACCATTTAAGAAGGCACTTTTAACATCCATTTGATGAATGGGCCAATTCATTTTAGATGCTAAAGCAAGAACTAATTTGATAGTAGGCATTTTAGCAACAGGTGCAAAAGTTTCATTATAGTCTAAACCTTCAATTTGGGAAAAACCTCTAGCAACTAGTCTAGCTTTAAATTTACTAATTTCATTATTAGTATTCAATTTTGTTTTATATAACCATTTACATGAAACTAGATTTTTGCCAGGAGGTAATGTGACTAAGTCCCAAGTGTGATTAGCAAGTAACGAATCATATTCCTCTTGCATGGCTTTCTGCCAATGAGGTTGAGAGTTAGCTTGATCAAAAGACTTAGGATCATTAGAATTCATAATAGTAGTCATCAAAGCATAATTACAATAATTAATCCTTCTATGTCTAAGTCCATCAGATTTAGAAATATAATCATCAGCTTCATTGATGAGGTTTTGAGCCCATTTAGGTTTACGTTTAGTTGTAATGGAATTATCTCTAGAGGAAGAATGACGAGTAAGAAAAGTATCATTAGTATCTATTTGAGTATCATGAGATGTAGGAGCAGAAATAATCGGTGGTACTTGATTAAGAGAAAGAGTAGGATTAAGAGAAGGAGGTTGGTCCTCCACCAGCACAATTTTAGTGCTATTGAATTCTTCATCCGTTGTAGTAGAGAAATCATGAACGCCATTTTCTGCAATACAAACATCTCTAGCAACTTGAACTTTGTTAGTAGTGGAATCATAAACACGATAACCCTTAGTGTTTTCATCATAGCCAACAAACATATAAGGAGATGACTTAGCATCTAATTTATTCCTTTTCTGTTTAGGCATATGAACATAAGCAATAGAACCAAATATCCGTAAATGATGTAAATTCGGTTTCCTACCAGACCAAGCCTCTTCTAGAGTGATAGCCTTGAGAGCTTTGGTAGGAGTTCGATTAAGAATATAAGTTGCACAAAACATGGCTTCAGCCCAAACTTTATAATGCAAATTCTTAGCATGCAACATGCTTCTAGCCATTTCAACAATGGTTCGATGCTTTCTTTCCACTACACCATTTTTTTGTGGTGTATAAGGAATAGTAAGCTCGTGCTTAATTCCACATGATTTCAAATAAGAATGAAAAGCATTATTCACATATTCCTTCCCATTATCAGTTCTAAGAATTTTAAGTTTATACCCAGATTGCCTTTCAACATATAACTGAAATTCAATAAATATATCAAGAACTTGATCCTTGCTATGCAAAAAATAGATCCAAGTTCGTCTAGAAAAGTCATCAACAAAGGTAAGTGCATACCGAGAACCTTGGATGGAGGTATTCTCCATAGGGCCCAAAAGATCACTATGGACAAGATGCAACTTATAAGTTGCTCGCCATGATTTTCCACTTGGAAAGGGCTCCCTATGCATCTTACCACTCATACAACCTGTACAGGCAATCTTGGAAGGAATAATGTGAGGCAAGCCATCAACCATATTATGCTTTTGCATGAAAGTAATATAATCAGAATTTAAATGACCAAGTCTTTCATGCCATATATTGAAATCAATAGAAGTATGTAAAGAATATCGTGAACTAGAAAATTCATGGAATTTAAACAAATTGTCATTATCCATTTTAGCATGAGCAATCACTTTGAGAGTTTGAGGATCTATGATATAACATGTATCTTTGTAGAATTCTACTTTATAGTTCTTACATAACTGTGAAATAGAAAGTAGATTAGTTTTCAAGTCAGGTACAAATAAAACATCATGCAATTTACCATTAGGAATAGTAACATCACCTAGTCCTTCAACTTTACAAGTCTGATTATTAGCTAACTGAATAGGAATGTTAGCAATATCAGGTTGTAAAGAATCAAAAATTTCTTTATGAGAAGTGACATGTTGTGATGCACCACTATCAACAATCCATTCTAAAGGTCTACAAAGATTAAAGCTACAAGTAAAAGAATGACGAGGATTAGAACTAGTCGAATTACCTTTTTTATGGTTTGAGGTTTGATGATTGCTACTATGATTCATAGGTTTTTTATCATTTTGTTTTTTAAAACAGTTATTGACAAGGTGACCATCTTTGCCACAATAAGAACAATGAGGTTTGGAATTGGAATGGTTCCTTTGATTATTAGTATTACGAGTATTATTAGGATGATTGGTATTATTATTATATTTGGGATGAAATTTATTGTTTGTGTTATTTGAATTAGAATTAGATTGTTTGTAATTATTATTATTGGAACAAAAATTATTAGTTGAATTTCTAGACACAAATGCATGTTCAGTTGATTTGAGAGTACCAAACTGAATTAGCTTAGCTTCTTCCTATCTTAATAAAGTTTGAAAAATAACATAAGTTAACTGAGAAGTTAAAGTAGGAATAGCAAGCTGTGCATGAATATTAGTTATAAACTGTTGAAACTGTCTAGGAAGACATTTTTTAAGAATAAGATGAATTAACCGAATGTCCTCTAATTGAACACCTAAAGCCATAATTTGACTTTTAAGAGAATCAAATTTTAAGAGCAATTCATCCATACCTTTAAAATCTGCATACCTGAGATCTTCGAGTTGATCTTGCAATTGTATTTTGCGGTATTCATCGCCACTATCATACTTGGTTTTCAAGATGGACCATGCATCATGAGCTTTAGAACAGTGAGCAATTAAGACATATAAGTCTAGAATAATAGAAATACCAATTAACCCTAAAGCTTCTTCATTTTTAGCTTTCCAAGTATCTTTCTCGTCTTGATTAGCCGCTGAACTGGGCTCAAAAGAAGGGTCAGTGGCTATTTTGAAGAGATGTTTAAAACGAAAAATAAATGAGATATGAGTTTTCCAAGAATGATAATTAGAATAATTAAGTTTGATTTCTGGAAATAATGTTGACATGATTAAGGAAAAAAAATTCTTCGCTTTTTTTGAAAAAAAAATTCCCTTAATTTGAAAATGAGATTAATTGAAAAAAAATGATGTTAAGTGAGAGAAAAAAAATTTGAATTTTATTAATTGAAAAAAATTTGGTTTTTTTTTTGTTTTTAAGATTAAGAATATTTTTTATTTTAATTTCAACTATTTGTGTGAGAGAAAATTAAAAAATTGATTTGTTAAAAAAATAAAAAATATTAATATAAAACAGGTTTTATTAGTTTGATTTAAAACAAAATTTGAAAAATATAAAAGGTGGAAAATTAGCAAAGAGGGGGAATATTTTTAAAAAAATTTAAAAGGGGAGCAGAGCTCGTCGGTGGCTGCCGCGTGGCCAAAGGAGTGGCCGTGGTCGGTGGTTAAAAAAAAATTTTAAAAAAAACTCTGTGCGGATGAGGATGCGGGCACTGTAGGCGGTGGTTGCCACGTGTCTGGGATGCGGGCCGCGAAAAGGTTTGCGCGCGGAGTTATGGGGGCGGCGGAAGCGGTGGTTAGGGATTATATTGCGAGCAGAGTTGCAGAGGTGGGGCAGAGATGCAGAGGGCGGCGGTGCGCAGCGGCGCAACTGGTTCGCAGCGGCGCAACCGGTTTGCAGCGACGGTAGGGTGTCGCACGGCGGTTGCGTGCGGTGGCATTGGATCTATACCGTCGGCGGTGTTTGTGGCGGTGCAAGGTCTGTACCGTTGGCGGCGTTTGCGGCAGCGCGGGGGTGGCGCGGCCGCCCAACAAAATTCAAAAATTATATATATTTTTATTTTTATTTTTATTTTTATAAAATGAAGCTTTACACTGTTTTTATAAAAACACAATATAGTGAAATATATATATTTTTTTAAAGAGTAAAATTTTTTTTTTTATAAATGAAGTAAGAAAAAGTAGAGAGTTATAAAGCTTTACTAATGTAATATTTTTTGTTTTGGCGGCATGCCGTCCAAAACAAAACAAAAAAAAATTGAAATTTACTAAGAAAACCCTTTGGCGGCAAGCCTTCCAAAGAGGGTTAGTAAAAAAAAATGAAGCTTTACAAGAAAACCCTTTGGCGGCAAGCCTTCCAAAGAGGGTTAGTAAAAAATATGAAGCTTTTACAAGAAAACCCTTTGGCGGCAAGCCTTCCAAAGAGGGTTAGTAAAAAATATGAAGCTTTTACAAGAAAACCCTTTGGCGGCAAGCCTTCCAAAGAGGGTTAGTAAAAAATATGAAATTTGCATGCACAAGATTAGTTAAAAAAAGCTAAAATCACAACACAAACTTCTTCTCTCAATAACGTCTCCAAATAAGGTGTGCTCCAATGAATGGCAACCTTCACCACAAAACTTAAAACAAGGATTAGATAACCAAGCTCTGATACCATGTAAGAAATGATAATGTTGAGCAAGGAACGAGAAACAATCCAAGTAAGTTAAGTGTGAAACAATGTTACCATAAGATAAGCAACTCCAAGAGCATACACCAAGATGGTTCAACAATGGAGACAAGGATTTATAAGGGGAAAGCAAAGAAAACCCCTTGTGAGTATTATGAATGAAGGCAAATGCCTAGAGAAGAGAGAGAGAGAGTGTTGGAGCAAAAGTAGCTCAATACAATAACATCAAGTGCTTAGAGTGGTGTTGTAGTTGTGAAGAAAGAAGGAGGAGCATCTCTTATATAGAGATGAGAGAGGAGTTGCATTTGTAACTCCCATTTCTATGAATGCCACATTCATAATAGGTGTGTGCAAAGTGTCACAATCCTCTTAAGGAGGATAAACTAAATAAAGAAATAAACAAGAGTTGTCCTTACATGTGGAATAAAGGACAAACAATGACATGTGCTCCACATGTGTACAAGTGGACAAACTACATGTAGGGACCCTTGGAATATCACAATTAAAATATATGCAAGGAAAGATTAACCTTTCTAACAAATAAATAGCATTTTCTGATTTTGTGTGATAAACAAACCTTGAGAATTTAAAAAGTGTTCAATGTAGTAGAAAGAATTTGCTACAACAGTAGGGTTATGAGGTGCTTTCCATTTCTCTATTGAAGTTTCATGTCTCCTAGTTATCCTTACTCATTGATAGCAGTAGTTTGATTGAGTTGAATAAATTGTAGTATCAAAGTCACTTGGCATTTTGATAAGTTGTTTTCATGTTGTAGAATCAATGTTAAGTTCTTTCACTTTGTCAAGAGTGTCAAATTCCCACGTTGTTGAATAATGTTTTTGAATACTTGTTCTAAATTTGGCCTAGCTTGTTATGGTTTGTAAGTTTGGAAAATCTTTTCTCACGAAGTAAGAGGTGACTCAAAGTCATATCTCTGTACCAATGCATTGTGTATGTGAAGGTACTATGATGGAAATAATAATTGGAATATAGATTTGAATAATTCATCTCAAGTTCTTGACAATGGGTGAAAGAATTAGGTGAGATGTAATGCAAATGTTACTAAATCTAGATAAGATCTAAATCTGTTGTTATTTGCAACATTGAAGTAGTTGTAGACATTAGTAATGAAAGGCATTTTTCATTTTCATGTGATTTCATTTTCATGAAAGTAAGCTTTACAAAATAATCTCCATCAAATGGTTTTCAACATTAAATAGGAGAATGGTTTAATGCATTTCAACATACTTTGTGAGAGATAGATTCAGCAAAAGTGTTTATACATTTTGAAATATGTTTGAATATCTGAATTGGTAGAAAGAACTCTAGATCTACCACAATGAATGAATATTGAAAGTAATCTTGGCGATTGAGTTTTATGTTTGTGAAAAATGTCAAATTTCCCTTCACTTGATATGCAATCCATGGATAAGAATTCTATATCAGTTTATACTAGGAGTTATATGCCATTATATTTTTGTGGCATTCATGGTTTCCCAAACCCTGTGCCAGATAACCTCAGAAAGTATTTGCCTAAGTTTAGTGGGAACAATGAAATTTCAGCCAGTCATCATGTTCAGTTGTTCAATGACTTGGTTGGTGATTTTGAAATTTCTCATGAAGATATTTAGATGAAGTTGTTTGTTCAGAATTTAGGTGATGCTAGGGATTGGTTTTCCTTTTTTCTTGCATGTTCAATATCATCTTGGGAAAAATTACTTTCAGCCTTCATGAAGTAGTTTGGGGAAAGAATAAACATATCTAATTATTTTGATAAGCTCTTGAAAATCCAAATCAAGAATAGTGAGTTAGTTCCCTAATTCAATATCAGATTTACAAAAGTTTTGAACAAAATTCCTAAAAGTTATAAGCCAAATCATCAAGTGTGTCTAGTTGTTTATCTTGATGCATTTGATAAAAAGATGAGTTACCTATTAAGAGATAAAGAGCCTAAGACTTTGCATCAAACATTCATGATGGCAATAGAGATTGAGAATAACATAAAGTATGGCTTAACTCAGAGTCACTTCTCTAGGAATGTTTGCCAACAAGATGAGGTTCAAAGGAAGAATCAATGTCATAAAGAGTATTTGATTTCAAATTAGCAAATAAGTACCCTTGCTGTTGTAAAAAATCTTGTTGAAATTTCAGAATTAAAAACATGTGTAGATGAAGAATCTTTGTTGCTAAGAGAAGCTGATTCTTTCCTTACTGAGGATAGTGCACATGTTTTTAATATCACAATAGTAGATGGAAAAGTTATTTCACTTGATCAGTTAAATATGCAAGAAATAAATTCAGTTTTTTCTTCTCCTATTGATAATATTCCTCTTGTTGAGAATGTTGTAAACTTTTAAGTTGAAGGATATTCATCTCAATATGAAGAAGAAGAAGTTGGAAGTGATCTTTCAAGTGATGAAGGTGAAGTTATTGATCCAATGTATTATGAAGAAGCATCGTGTGACAACACTTATGAGAGTGTTTGCTCGAGTCAAGAAGAGGATAGTGATAGTACATATTCATCTTCACATGAATCTGATGCAACTTGGGAAGAAGAGAGCAATGATGGGAGTTTAGTTTCTCATGAAGGTGAAGGTATGATTTCTTGTTCTAAGTTTAAAAATAATAATGCATCTCAATTTTTATGTTATAAAAATTAGTTTGGATATGAAGAGTTTGAGAGGATTTGTCCTCAAAGCTTGAAGATAAAGAAATGGTTGGTCAAATTGATGCTAATGGGTTTGAACATGAATTTTTGAGTGAAATATTATTAAAAGGTTTTATGTTAGACAATGAGGTTGTAGCATATGGTAATCATCTTAATGATGAGTCATGCTCTATCCGTAGAGGTCACCCTAAACACGATAATGAAGAAGATGTAATCATTGATATTATATGTGTGGTACATGAAGAAGAAAGCAAGTCTTCATATAATTCTAATTTTTCATCACATGCTGCAAGTTTTTGTGATAATACAATGGGTAGTGAATTTAAAGTGTATGATAATGCTGTATATGATGAAGATCTTGATGATGATCAGCTTATATTTTGTCAAGATATTCAAAAAGGGTCACTACATGGAGTTATCAACCCGTTGTTTGAAGAAGACATGGAATTTTTAGATTTGATCGAGGATGAGTTTAAAGATGATACATTATCCTACTATTGTGAGAGATAAAATTGTTCTTCTTATGAGTGTGATAGTGATTGTGATGATGTTGCATCTTATAATGTGGATTAAAAGGTATTTGATGAAGTTATTAGTGAAAATCAACATGCACCTTTTGCTAAGTTTTATGATGAATACTCTAATGTGATGGCTAATCCATTTTTTGATTTTAAAGAACCATTTGAAGATCCTAAATTAGTTTTAGATTTTGACATTGATGACATGTGTGAGTACACCTCTAATTTCTTGTTTGAGTACCATCTGATTATGCACAAGGATATACAATTTGATGGTATGTGTGATCCTTTTCCCCAAGTTAAGTATGAAGCTTTCATATTCAAAACTGATAGCATGCATGATTCATTTGTTGAAGGAGATTATTAGTTTTAGTTTGATATTTTTGAACATGCTGATAAGAACTTTCATAATGAGAAAGTTGTTGAGATTGGATCTAGTTTTTATGTGTTATGAAAGTCAAGATGTATACTCAATTTTTCCAAGTGAGTTGATTCAGGATGCTAATATGATTGGTGAGAGTGATCTAAATAATATTTCTAGCTTAAATCATGCACATTTAGATGAAAATCAGATCTGTGATAGAGGTAAAAAGTTTTGTTGAAGTTTGGTGGCTCGGAGCCATCATTTGTACATAGTAGGAGTAGTTGTTTCCTTGCTTTCAATAAAGTTATTTGAGAGAATTTTTTGTGAATGGTCTACTGCTTCTAGAGATCTAAATTCTTGCCATGACTACAAGGGACATGCATCCTCAGATAGAGCCACTATTGGGACTCAAAAATGAAGCCCAAATCTTGAGTACCATTGAAAAATTGATCCCTATAAATGCTTTTAAATGCATGTGTACCCGACCATCCATTTGAAGCATAAGAGGTGTTTAATACTTCTAGCACCTTGTATTCAATATGCCTATGTGTTCCATGAAGATAAATTGACATTCTAAGCTATTCCCTGAAGTTGTGTTTTGAGCAATTTGCAATTTTGCATTTTCACCTAAGTGTCAAACAACAATAGGAGGCCTTGTTTGCAATTGAATATCTCACATCCAGTAATGTTTCATGACTTGGCTCTTTGTTAGTGTCTAGTGTCCATACTAGAGAGCCTATGCTTTAGACTTTGAGTCATTTTGAATCCGTTTGACTAGGTTTTGAATCCCTCAAATTTGGTTGTTTATTGTTGTCATGTTGATGCAAAATGTTCAAAATTTTGGAAGGCCCTATTTCACCTATTATAATTTTGACCCAATTGACCAAAATGATGAAATTCATTTTTCGTTGCATTTTGGAGGTTAGAGATTTGTTATGTTTTAATTTTGAGCTTATGATGAATCCGTTTGATCAATTTTCAAATGCAATTCCAAATGCAACTTGCAACCTTTTATTGGTGTTAGTAAGTGCATAGTTGTCGGTACCCCTGTTCGTGATATCATAACTTGAAATCCATGATAGATGAGATCAAATGGATTATACAACTATGTTGTACTCTAAAATTAATTCAAGTGCACAAATTTTCAAATCTTGATGGATTCATCTACACACTTTCCCAAGTCAATTCCATTTGCAAAAATCATTTTCTAACATTGTTTTGCAATCTAAAATTTTTGAGTAGCTCACTTTGACCACTTGCCAAAATTTTCCTATTATTTTTCATGAGCCCTAATCATAGGTTTATACTATCCTTGTGACAGTGAACAAATGCCCCAGTTTTCATACCTCCAAGTGTCAGTTTACCCTATTTTTAGATCCAATTCTAAAAATGATTTATTGTTTTTTGACATGTTTTCTTGTAGGCAATTTTGAAAGGGTAACTTTGATAGTCAATATATTTTGATTGAGAATTCATCATGAGATGAAATTTGATAGGGTAAGAGTAAATGAAATAAAGAATCAATGTGTCAAATTTTAGAGCCTGGTCAGTTTTTAAGGCCAGTCAAAGTGCCTCCTAACGCAAAATTGACAGTTTGCAAAAAGATGTAAAATGAGTTTCAAATTCATTTTCAGTGGTCAATTTTTTTTCAAATCAATGTCAGAGGGTGAATGAATTAGTTTTGCAGTTCAATCATTTGAAAAAAATTTTATTTTTAGCCAGACCTAATTTGGGGCTCGACTATTTCCACTAGACCAATATGATTCCATGAATGGCAAGGTTAATTTTAAGGTTTTAGTGATAGGGGCCACATTACAAATTTTTGGCAAAATAAGGGTAATTTTGGATGAATACATATGAGCATTGTCTATTATCTTTCTAAGAGTGTTTTGTTGCCATATAATTATAGAAGATTAGTGTGGTTATGGAAACGAATTTTTACATATCCTCAGGCCATTGTTATAAATGGGTATTCCACACGTTATCTTCCATGCTTCAATTTCAAAATTTCTTTGCTTTGATCAAAGTGAAAATCAAATGCATAGAGAAAGTCAGTCTAAATTCACACCAAGATTGGAGAAAGACACACAAGAAAAGATAAAGTTGGTCCATTTACTTGTAGTCTACTACTAAAATTGATATAGAGTTATATACTACAAATTAATATTTGTTCTAGGCAAAGTATTTTGAGATGTGTGTATTTTCAACTATGATTTAGACCTTCACCCTTTGTTCTTTTGATCCTTGTATCCACCTCGAATGATTTTTGGAGTAGACACACAACATAATATAGTGATACACCAAGGAATATATTACACAAATTTTAAGTGTTTGGTCGACAACAGATAGTTCATGGGTAAAGCCTTTACTAAGCATTGAATATTCTTAATGAAAGGGGTCTTCCACAAACATGTATGCATTTCCTTTGCAATTTTCATTGATGTGCGTAGTTTTGTATCATACCACTAAGCATGATCCACCTAAACCCAAAGATACAAAAATTTTTGGGCTTTATCATTGTTAACCTAAGTCTTTTCCAATTGTAGATAGGCACCAGAAGTTTGAGAAGCCACCATATAAGAGGAGAGCTTGTCATGGAGAAGAAGAAGCGTCAAGGTGGAACCTATAGTCTCCAAAGTATCTCCAACACATATAGAGAAAGCCATGGCATTGAAGGAAAAGCGCAGGATGTGGAAAACCTTCAAAGGCTTTTATCCCACATTTGTTATGCGGTGAAGTTTTTATGTCTTCAAATACTCCAATACACCAAACATAAGTGTCTTTAAGAGAGTGCCTTTTATAAAGCCAAGGCTCATGTGTGTGGGGCCTATGGATGGATAGTTGGAGGTGACTGGGATGTAAATTTTGAATGAGCACACAAAACAAAGAAAACAAGAAAGGTTTCCAAGCTAGAATCATTGATGAAAAAGTTAAGGTTTCTGGTGGTTGCTATGTTGCCACTAGAAAATGGTAGGATCTTGCCATTAGTGACATGGTGACCTCCCAAAAAGTTAAAATTATGGCAAGTGACCCACTAGAAAACTTGAAACCCAATGAAGACAAGTTGTGGGTGATTTGGAGACGTCAACAAGTAATAGAAGGACAAGTGGCAGATTAAGAATAGACTAGATGATAACACTTGGTGACTTGGTGTGATGTGCCAGATTGAGATCTCATGAGCATAGGATGGTGACATGTAGTGCATCCAATGTTGGTTTCCATGTCACCAAGTCAAAGTTTTAGGGAAGTTAACATAGTGACATGGCAACCCAATATAAAGTTGACATGTGGTAGTAAGCTAGCAGTGAGGTGGTGCTGACGTGGCATGTTGAGGTGGACTAGTGACATGGTGGGTGCATCCAAGGTGATGACATGGTAGTTTGGTGGTAGTTGAGGAACCAATGAGATGCTAACATGTAGTGCCCAGTTGGAGGGGTTTGATGACTGTGTAGGTCAGAGCCAATCAGAGATCGACATGTGGAAACTTGGTCAAATAGGGTTGACCTAAAAAATTGGAGTTAAGGGAAAAAAAAATATTTTTTTAAATCACATTTTTTAAATATTATTTCCGAAAAGGTGCACATTTAGATTTTTTAAATCAAATAGGGGTTATTTCTAAAGTATGAACTTTGGAAATTTTAAACTTTTGACGAATTTAAAAAGTTGCAGGCCATAGTCCATGCCAAGGGTAGATTTTCCAAAACAACTTTCAGGGTGTCATTTTTATCCAAAATATGGACTTCAATATACCATTGGAATGGGGAGGAAATTAACTATCCAAATATGGAGTTATTTTTTACACACCTATTAACTAGTTTGAGTTATAAATAGATTTGTAATTTTTAGGGCATTCTCAGTAGAATAGGCAGATTTCATCACGGAGCATCAAAATTGGCTAAGAGGAAAATATAAAAGCTTGTTGAAGCCTAAATGTGGAATTTTTTTTTTGAAAAGACTATATTATTCTAGAGGCCATTTAACTGAATTTTTTCCCTTGCCTTGATTTGAGATCTGGCATCAAAAGCGGTTATTTTTCCATCAAGTTTTTGAGTCACTTTAGGCTTTTGGGAGGCAAAATGATCAAGGATTTGATATGTAATTGCAAAGAGAGAGTAGACAGATTCTTTTCACTTCTTGAGGAGGTTTTTTAAGTGGAGACATGTTAGATGCATAACAGATCTAGGAATTCCTTCCTCTATATGATTCTCTTTCTTTCTCATTGTAATGGTTCCAGTTTTGGGAAGAAAAAGGTTCATTGTTGTGATACCATTAGGGCTTCTAGTTTTGCACTATGAGACCATTGGTTCCAATTTTTGATATGTTTTCTTAACTATGATACCAATGTCATTCTTTAGCATTTTCTCTTGTATGAACAACAGTAGTGAAGAGAATAGATAAAGTTCAGATTTGTTAGGTGTTTTCATGTTTTGATTTCATGCATTTGAATGTATCATTTCAAAGAAATGAATACAAATGAGCAAGAATTTCATTAGTTTCATTCTAATTCTCATCTCCTATCTCAGTAATCCATAGTCTTATGTGGTCTAGGAAAAAATAGTTGAGATCCATTTGCATCCCTTTAAGGTTGTATGTCATATATGTTTTGCTATTGGAACTAAGAGCCAAGTAACTACTTGATGTGTTTGACAGGGTTGTTGATTATTTGAGAAGGACATTTCATGAGAATGAGGTGTAGATGAACACTGATGTCTGATTCACAAAGTGATTGGATAGATCTGATGTCTTGATGTATGAAATATGTCATTGATATCATAGGTGCATGCATTAGATTCATGGAATTTCCCAATAGATAATGCACTGATTAGCTATAGGATTACTTGTTTATATTGCTACATATTTGGGGCTGTGCTGATATTCAACATCATTAATCAATTGTATTTCCCTTTCATGTTGAAGAGCTAAAAAGAATGCCCTCACTAAACTTATGAATTTCATTATCCTACATTTAGCTACTATAGATCTATGTCTTTGCATGAGTTAATAGGAGAAATAAGGGCTAAATCTACTTATTAGATTTAGGAATATGTTTTGCACTAGTACCATATAATTGAATCTAAGGTCCACCAACCCCCACCTAGGTTTTGCAGAGCCTAAAGTAGAAGAAAGATCTAGCCTTATAGTTGGCCTGGTGTCTGAAAGGACATATTAAGGATGGGAGTTAGCTACCCCTAGATGTGTCTTGTTCTTATCAAGGTTATTTGAAACCTGTAGCATTTCAAAACACCAAAAAAATGGCGATTCTATTAGGGAGATAAGACAACAATACATTGTGTTACAAGGACCAGAATCTTTGGTGTAAATTGAATATTTCAGTCCTTAAACAATAAATAGCATTTTCTGATTTTGTGTGATAAACAAACCTTGAGAATTTAAAAAGTATTCAATGCAGCAAGAAGAATTTTCTATAGTAGTAGGGTTATGAGGTGCTTTCCATTTCTCTATTGAAGTTTCATGTCTCCATTTATCCTTATTCATTGACAGCAGTAGTTTGACTGAGTTGAATAAATTATAGTATCAAAGTCACTTGGCATTTTGATAAGTTGCTGTCATATTGTGGAATCAATGTCAAATAGCTAAGATCCATTTGCATCCCTCTAAGGTTGTATGTCATATATGTTTTGCTGTTGGAACAAACAACCAAGTAAATGCTTGATGTGTTTGATAGGATTGCTAATTATTTGAGAAGGATAGTTCATGAGAATGAGGTCTAAATGAACACCAATGTCTAATTTAAAAAGTGATAGGATAGATCTAATAGCTTGGTGTATGAAATATGTCATTGATATCATAGATGCATGCATTAGATTCATGGAATTTCCCAATAGATAAGGCACTGATCAGCTATAGGATTACTTGTTTATACTGCTGCATATTTGGGGTTGTGCTAATATTCAACATCATTAATCAATTGTATTTCCCTTTTGAGTTGAAAAGAATTCCTTCACTCAACTTATGAATTTTATTATCCTACATTTAGCTACTACAGATCTATGTTATTGCATAATTTAAAAGGAGAAATAAGGGCTAAATCTACTTGTTATAATTAGAAATATGTTTTTCACTGGTACCATATAATTGAATTTGAGGTCCACCTACCTAGGTTTTGCAGAGCTTGAAGTAGAAGAAGGGTCTAGCCTTATGGTTGGCCCAATTTTTGAAAGGTCATGTTAAGGATGGGAGTTAGCTACCCCTAGATGTGTCTTATTCTCATTGGGGTAATTTGAAACCCATAAAATTTCAAAAAACTAACAACTTCATTCATCAAGTGTCTAATGCAAATGAAGAAATCACGAGTCTAAGATCTAAAAATGAAATATTGTGGAATGACCTAAACTTTGAAAGAAAAATTAATGAAAGAATGATGAAATCCCAAGCAGACATGGATCAATTGACAACCAAAATATCTATAGAAAAAGGAAAAGAAGGAATTGGATATATAGAAGAAGGAAAATCATCCAACTAAGGTGTTGAAAAGAATCAAAGGCCTACTTGCAATCATTGTGGTAAGATAGGTTATGCTCAAAAAAATGTTGGAGCAATGGAAAAGCAAAATTCAATGGAAAATGTTTCAATTGCAATCAGCATGGTCATAAGGAGAACGAATGCAAAGAGAAACCAAGATATGAAGGAAAATATCACAAATGCAAGAAGCATGGGCAGTAATCATCAGAATGAAAAACCAAGATATTAAATCTAGAAGGAAAAATTGTGAAAGCTATATTTGTTTGGGACTACAACACCTGGTGCAGATGTCATTATTATGGAGAATTTGAACATAGTGGAATGAATTGTATAAAGCATCACTTGAGGAAAAGAGATACTACTAAAAGATGTTTCATTTGTATAGAACTTGGTCATCTTGCCAAGAACTACATAAATATTGGTAGAATTGAAGATGAGAAGAAGGAAAAAGCTAACAACATTAAAAAATAGATGAGATAGCGATGGGTTCCAAAGTCTACCAAGAATGCAAGTCCAAACATTGATGAACAAGTCACTCCACAATTTCTACTTAAGTTCTCAAAGGAGAACTAGGACTAGGTTACCAAAGAAGACATTCAAATTAATCCTCGATTGAAAGAAAAAAAAGATCCATATCTCTATTCAAGATACAAAGGATCACCAAGTGATAAGGGTACTATTATTACCAAGTTACTTTCCTTACTAAGTGTGGTTGGGTTACAGACTCCATCAAGCAAAGTTGAGAGTAACTAAAGTTTCATATAGTTACTGAATGATGGAAGACTCTATCATGTAATCAATGCAAAGAAGTGGATGATAGTCTATCAACTTGATCTACCATCTATACAGAGCATTTATGGAAAAATTTGATAAAAGGAATGAAATCAAAGTCATTTTCACCATGAAATTTTGAAAGCTATTATGCAGTGTAGTCTTCAAGAGCTTCCAAAATGATTTGAGTGAATTTTTATGGAAAGATTTCAAATTATCTCAAACCCTACCAAGCGAAGATGGTATCAAGAAGGAGCAAGGCAAAGCAAGGTTCTAACATGCTAGTTTATGGTGAGTGGAAGGCTCCAAATTTCAAACTCATTTGTACCATCACCAAAACCCTAGATCTGAGTGGAGCATAGTCTCAAATCCCTCCAAAGGTACTATTGATTAATGAAATTCATTCTCACTTTAAATGCATGATTCAAGATATTGGAACTTTGGAAATGGATGAAGCCCTAGATCAATTATGTGTTAATGGCATTCTAAAACCTGAGCATCAACACCTAGAGACAAAAGGGTTAAAACATATTCCTCACATGCCCCATGAATTTCAAGTAAAATGGAATAGGTATATCCTTAGTTAGGTGCATAATGGACAGTTATGGTTTGAACAACCAATTTTAATCATGAAGAAGATGATTTATAGAATCACTGGTCTGCCAATGTTGGTCAAGGCTATAACGACCAAATTCCTAGGTCGGGCTAAATTTGAAAAGAAAACCCTAGTAGAATGAGATGGTAGAGGCATGAAGATAAGAAATGTGACTGATATGGAATTAGAGTTTGGTATTCATATTATTGCACATAAGACGTATGGATCTAGCCTATTGAACAATGTGCCTTGTGAAATAGTTGACATTGCTTACAAGGTAATCAAGAATAATCTTTCTGTTGACCTTGCTAAGCTACTGTTGAATAAATTCAAAAAGAATATGGAAAGCATCTAGATGTCATAGAAAAAACTATGTAATTTTGGTTCTCTATTAACTTGTTTATTCTTTTTTGTTTAGAAAATTTTCCCTTCAAAAGGTTTAGTTGTATGGAGAAAAGATGTGCCAGTTCTTTGCCAAATTAATGAGTATATTTTTGAGATGGGAGATAATTACAATAGTATCATAGATAAATATTTTGATGCATTTAGAGAGAAAATAAATAATAGATTCAAGATTCCAAAGAAATTAGTTGAAGATTACAAATATGATGTATGTTTAATGGTAGATAGTGATAAGGTATACATTTAGGCAAATAGGCCTAGAATTGCATGGGTGAAATCTCTTGGATATGAGGTTAATATAGATGAAGGTAAGGATATTATTGAGGTACTTTTAAATGAACAAATTGATCCCAAGGCTACATATTTTGGCACTTATGATGAATCCAAGGCTAGGATAGAGCTAGAGATCAAGCTCCCTTAGGTGATAAACAAAGGCAAGAAAAAAATTGCCAAGTTGAAAACCAGTTCCACTCTTTTGTTGACCGAGGGAAAAGGAAAGGATGAAGATGTAGACGATGAGGAATAATCAAAGGAAAGGAATCTTCAAAGAAGAAGGGAAAGGTAATAATTACCAAGCCTACCAAGCAATCCACTACTGTGTTTACTAGGAGGTCCTCAAAGAAGAAAGCGAACAAGGAAGGAGGAGATATAATATTTAGAAAACCTCCACCCACCTTCTAAGGTAGGCTAAAAGAACTACAGGATGGGGCCAGTATAATTTTTTTTAAAGCATTAAAGTATGAAACTAGGACTAAGGAAGAACATAAGTAGTTAGAAGACCTAGTGAAGGACAAAATGGGTAAATGGAAATACTCACTAGACCAGCTTACTTCTTAGCTCCCTAATATTTTGATGGATAAGATTAAGCCAAGATGGGAATTTTCCATGAAAAATGTAAAATACATCTATAGGAAAACCCCGAGGAAGCTTATTACAAGTTTAATAGATAAGGAGATTAAGGAATCTCTAAAGAAAAATGAGGAGAAGTTAACTTTGAAAATTAACCCTTGTTTGGTTTTGATAAAAGATATTGAGCATGTGTTAAGGAATGCAACAAATACTTAGAAGAATATATATGTTCTTCATAAATTGAGTGATTTTTCTATTGAGGTGAAAGATGAAGAGGAGAATGTTGAAGAAATGACACATTTTGATAATGAAGAGGAAAGCAAGAGGCTACCAAGGAAGAAATGCAAGATGTTGAGGAAACTGACCTAGTCAAGATTGCTATAATGGTTATAGTCTCACTTCCTCATTCTCCAAGTAAGGTAATGACTACATCAAACATCTGAATTATTGATTATGACCAACACACTAATCATAACTAACCAATCAATCTTTACACCAACTTAGCTCAACACATCATTAACTGAAGTGACTTCCAATTCATCTACCGAGCTACCAACTTGTCCCTCTTCTACTGTGTTGGATACATCGGCTTTGAATACATCAATTTTGGCTACTACAAATATTACTTTAGGTATTTCTAAAATAAGTGCACTATCAATTTTTCTGGCTATTTCTAGTATGTCTACTATTGTTTTAATTCCTAGTTAGAAGGAAATAAGTGTAAGGACAATTGAGACCAAGTCTCAATTGAGTAAAAAGATTTTGGGCCATGGAAAAGAAAAGGAAGAGGAAATAGACCTTAATGAGGAAATTTTAATCCCAATTTGGGACATTTCCAAGCTCAATCTAGATCAGATGGAGATAGTTGCTGAACTTCTCCAAAAGAAAGCCAAGCAACAAAGGCTAAGAGAAGAAAGGAATAAAGAGTTCAAAATTATTGAAGATGCCAAGAATATTTTGGCAAAGGTGGTAGGAATAGAGGTTGACTCATCACAACCAATTTTTTTCTTAAGCTAGCAGAGGTAATTCAAAAGCTCAATGAATATATAGATGGACATGAAAAGTAAGTACATAAGGTATAGATGAAATTTGAGAATAAAGTGCTAGAGAAAATTGCAATTTATCAAGTAGAAATCTCCACCATTTTGGGTTCCTTGGAAACTTCATGCAAAAATGTATGAAGACATTTTGGAAAATTTTGTGATGTTTCAAACTTTATTAAGGAAATAAGGGAAATATTGTCCAAGATAGGTGAAGACCTCAAGATGAGTGTGTTGGCATTAAGTTATTATTGCCATTAGTGACAACACTTATCTGTATCAGTATAGCTACTGAGCTCATCACTCAGTCTACAATGTATACCAAGCATTCAATGCTAACCTTGTACATTCATCACTTAAGCAGTTCACAACGAGCATTCTAGTGTTAACCGAGCTGAGTATAGCTATCGAGTGATGGAAGCACAGTGCCTACCGAGTGATGAAAGCACAATGCCTACCGAGTGATGCAAGCACAGTATTTACCAAGTGAAAGCAAGGTAAATGAAGGATTCAATTTTTACCGAGTGATACTATATCTATCGAGTTTCCAATGGTTATCGAGTTCAGAACTACATCAGGTGATTAGTATGGACCGAGCCTTCACTTCTACCGAGTGCATGACGATGCTGAGTAATGCAGTGGATGCCGAATATCAGAAGGTCATCGAGTCAGTTCAGTGAACTCGATTTATTTACTGTTTGGCTGACTTAGTAATATTTTGTTCACTTATTTTTTAAGCCAACCTTGTAATTGTAATTATTGGAATGGTATATATGTAATGTATTATATCATTTGCAAGACATATGTAATATAGATGAGAGTATCGAGAGAAACATATAATGTTTTGAAGTATAAATGTGAATCAGCACAAGAGAAAAATATTCAATGAGGTCTACAAGGAGTAGTAAAGATTTATCAGTCACAAGAGGTGATCTATACATCAAGGATCTAATCAGCAAATCAAGTTTGTAAGTAGATCCACTGTTTCATTCTAAAAGGTGAATCAGTTTTATAAATCCTTTAACAAGTAGACTTAATAGTCTTTGTATAAATCTCCTAACAGAGTGCATACTTTAGTGTATGTTTGTAAATCCTCTAACAAGGTGGACCTAGTAGTCCTTTGTGCTCCTAATAGGGCAGATCACTAGAAGTGGTCAATGTAAGCCTTAACAGGCCAACTTCATACTACAGTAGCGATGTTTTGTGGGTATCATCCCCACCCTAGTTTTACATTCTATTTGGAAGGTTTCTGTGTCACCAAATCACTATGTTCATGTGTTATGAATGTCTGATTTCTCATATATGCAGTAGATTAGATAAATGAATGTTGAATTGTTTAAAGTTTTGAAGTTACTGATTCACCCCTCCCCTCTCAGTAACCTATGATATATTGAATATTTCCAACATAGTTCTCAACAGTTGTAGCTTGACCCTAGTTCAAGATTTGTAGATTTCAATAAGATTAAATTTTTGATAGATTTATAGGCAACATTTCTTAGAGAAGAGGCCAAAATAAGATCGACAATAGTAGATATTTAGAATATGATTCTTCCAAACATGGATACACTTCAAAAGCATATTGCACATTCCAAACCCCTCATCCATGAGAATAACTTCTCCATAGAAGAACAAATAATAGAGTTGTCAACAGAAGTGTAGATTTCGCTTCACACATGTAAGGTCTTGCAAGATAGTTGGGACAAAATGTTGGCCATAATACTCAAGGTACATTTAGACCTTTTGTCTCATTTTGGCATTAATATGTAAATATATAGAATAAATCTTTGGTAGTATTGTCAAAATGGGGGGAGAAGATATAATAGAAAAGGGGACAAGACATAGAAGATATAGGAGGATAAGATATAGAGAAGATATGGAAATAATGAGTAATGGGGAGAAAATGTAAGAATTATACATCAGCTGTAAAGGAAATGGGGGAGATAGACATGAGATACATGTGAGATAGATGTATAGCAAGTGTGTACAATATATTGTATAGAAGCCTTACCATGCAATAATTTTGAAAAATCTCAAAAATAGTATACTCTATCAAGCTAGAGTCACAAGGTGATGGATAAAGGTATTTAGGAAACTTTTTGAATTCATTTTTGGCCAATAAGTGTTTTTGTCACTAATGCCAAAGGGGGAGATTGTTGACATATTAGTCAAGTTTGTTATTAGTGACATTCACTTATTGAGATTGTAAGTATGTATCGAGCTTATTGTATAGTTAATAGTGTTTGCCAAGCATTTTAGTTGCTACCGAGTTCTATAGTTGCTACTAAGTCCTTTGGAAAAATTCCAGTGTTTATTGAGAAATTATAGTTAGTTAGAAGATTAGTAGTGTAAACTAAGCATCATAATGTATGCTGAGTTTACTAGTGTTTACTGAGCTATGCAGTGATTATCGAGTTCATAGTTAATATGATGAGAGTGTAGTTTTAACTGAACTACTCAGTGTTAACCAAGTGACTTAGTTTATACTAAGCTCAAGGTGATAGTGTTTACCAAGCTATGAAATGGTAAACAAGTTATTCAGTTTATATGACGAGTTTCATAGTATCTATTGAGTCACCAGTGCAGATTGAGTTCAAGACTACTTGGAAGTGATTAGTATGGACCAAACTTCTATGTCTACCAAGTGCATGACAATGAAAAGTAGTGACAGTGGATGCCAAGTATTAGAACCTCACTGAGTCAATCTCCAAAAATTGAGTGTCTACAATTGAGCCAACTTTGTAATATTTGTGTAAACATTTATTGTGTCTAAATTTATAATTTTTATAATTTGATTTGTATATATGTAATGTATTGTATCACGTCCAATGTAATGAGTAGAATATGAATGTATGAGAAAATATATGCATGGAATCAATGTCATCATCAGAGAAGAGAAAAAATTGCGAATTACAAAGGCTACAACAGTATAAGGAGCAACAAAGATTCATCTATCATAGCAAGGTGATTTATACACTTAAAGGAATCTCATTAAACAAAAAAAGTTGTAGATCAAAGGTCAACTACTATTTCATCCTAATAGGTGGATCAATAAAATCCTTTAACAAGGTAGACCTAACAGTCTTTTGCAAATATCTTTACTGACCATACTTCATTGTATGTTTTAATAAGGTGGACCTAATAGTCCTTATTGCTCCTAATAGGGTAGATCATTCAAGTGATCAATGTAAGCCTTAATAGGCCAACTTTGTACTACATTACTAAATCTTGTGGGCATCATCCCCACCCTAGTTTTACTTTCTATTTGGAAGGTTTCTAGGTCATGAAATCTTTGTGTCAAAGTGTTAAGAATGCTTTCATGTTTTCAATTTCTCATGCATATAGTTAGATCAAAATATTCATATTGGATTAAGTGATAACTGGATTAAATTTTTAAAAGTTTTAGAAGTTATTGATATACCCCTACCCTTTTAATAACTTAGCATTTTTAAGAATATTTACAACACCTTGCACTCCATGACTAGGGATCTCTAAGACAACATTTAGGTGTTCCAAGTTCAGAGCTCCAATATAAACTGAGTTAGGTCAGTTAATAAAGGATCTTGTGTAAACCAAGTTAGGTCAATTAGTAAAGGAACTTAGTGTTAAACAAGTAACTCAGATTCACTGTCAGACAAGTAATAGTAGAAAGTTTCAATGTTAGGTGAGTAACAACAAAATCTCTTTGTCAGTTATATAATTATCATTAGCCAACCTAGTGGATATTAATTATTTATTTGAAAGAGTGTTCAAGCCAACTTGATAATTAGTTTCATATATATGAAAGGTCAAGTTGTGGAGTGAAAAAAAAATTAGTGTAAGAGAATAAGATATGAATTAGAAGGGATATCTAACTAAAGGTAGGATATCCAAGGAGTTGCAAAGAATATTTTGATCAAGGAGGATCTAGAGGATAAGCTAAAATGGTGATCTGAATCTACAAATCATTTTCTCTATCAATTGGGTCAATCATTTTTACTTTCTAAAAATTATAGTAGTGAAGAAATCTCTTAATAGAGTTGACTTAATAGTCATTTTGTGAATCCTCTAACAAGGTGGAATTCCTAGATTGAAGTGTCTTGAAGACCTCTAACAAGGTCACTCCTAATAGGGTGATTCAAATCCTTTTATAGGGTCACAACTAATAGTATTTTTTGTAACCTTTAATAGGGTTGGCTCCTAATAGGGCTCACTTTAGAATAATGAAAAGTTGTAACTAGTTGCCTTGGTGATCTTCAAAAATTAGGTTTCCACATTAAATCTTGGTGTCTCATGTGTTCATGTTATTTTCTTACTACTTTATCTTTTTGCAACTAATTTACTAAAGGTTAATACACATTAATATCTTGTGATTTCTTTATTAACCAAGTTATAATTTATATCTAGTTCTAGTCAAGCAGTGCAAGGATTTTTCTTATTCATAAATTTTTATTGACATCTAAGAGATTTGAAATTGTTTTAGTGATAACTAATTCACTCCTCTCCTCTTAGTTACTCCTCATATATTTCCAACAATTGGTATTAGAGTATTTGGTGCTTGCAGGAAATGTTTTAAAGACCTAAGCTAAAGATCATATATCTGATAGAAGAGAGATCCTCAAGCTTAATAGAGAGAACTTTTTAGCATGACCAGAACTACTAAAGCTACATCTATGAACCATTTGAGATACAAGTATACACTACTTAAAGAATCTATATGTGTCACCTCCAAAGCCTTTAACTATGGATTAGATGGTGGACATGAAGAATCAAAACCTAATGATGAATGATATTGCTACCTCTCTCAACTACTCAAAATTTGATGAAGTCAAATATTTCCTAACTCGCTATGACATGTGGAAAAAGCTTGAAAAGATCTATTTAGGGGATGATAATGTGAAAAAGGCCAAAGAAGAGAGTTTGAGAGGCTATCTTGATCAGATGAAAATGAAAGTAGATGAAAACAAATGTTGCAAAATATAGTGAAAGAATCAAAGCAAGTGTGAGCACAATTAGAGTTGTAGGAGGATAGATAGATGATACTACAATAGTCAGACAGGTATTAAGAACTCTTCTTCCTATTTATACAATTAGAGTTTTGACCATTCAATAGATGAGATTTAATCCAACAAATGATATAACTTTGGATACACTAGGGGGAAGATTAACAACTTTTGAGTTGGATAACTTTGGTAACTATCTTCCTAACACTAACAACATAGAATCAACATTCAAATCCAAGCTAACTCTTGGACGAAAGCGAGGAAACTCAAAGTGAAAAAAGATTGATAGTGAGCAAGATGATGATTCAAATGATGGCCTTGAAGCTATTGAATCTCTTCTTGCGAGGAGGTTTTTAAAAGGAAAAGGTAAATACAAAAGACAAATTTGATTGATTTTTTTTTCTTGTGAAGAAGTTGGTAACATTGCTAAAAGGTTCTCAAATAAAGAAAGAAAAGATGACTAAAAGTTCAATAAGTACGAAGGCAAGAAAGATTTGAAGTGCTACAAAGGCCACAAGGACAAGGGTAAGAAATCTTGTTATATTTCTTAAGATTTTGATAGTGATGATGAAGGTGAAATGATATAAATTATTGTTAAGGATGAATCAAATGATGAGGATAATGAAAAGAGGGAACTTATCTCTCATATTAGCAACAATAATACATGGATAATAGATAGTGGTTTCTCTCATCACATGACTAGTGAAAAAATTAAGTTTGAACACTTGGAACACTATGATGGTGGTAGTGTTAGATTTGAAAATAATGAACCATGTTATGCGAAAGGAAAAGGATGCATTGCATTGATTGATGGACTTAAGTGTGATAATGATTAGTGGGTTGAAGGACTTATAAACAATATTCTAAGTGTGGCACATCTGAACAACATTGGATACAATATAGAATTCATAAATGTTAAATCCAAGTTTTTGGATCGTAAAGGAAACCTAGTTGGAACTAGAAATTAGATTAAAGTTAACTTATTCTATCTAGATCTCACTGAAAGTTCATGTTTTTTGGCACAAGTAGAGGAAAGTTGGCTATGGTACAAAAGAATGTTTCATGTGAACTTTGATAATTTGGTTACCATAAGTAAGAAAAAAAGAGTAAGAAGTATTCCAATACAAAAAAAACTTAAAATGACCATATCCAAACAATGTCAAATTGGAAAAATGGGTAAGACTAGCTTCAAAAGTAAAAACTACAATTCTGAAGAAGTTTTAGAACTAGTTCATATAGATCTTTATGGACCAATAGGTATACAAAGTTATAGTGAAGAAAAATATTTCACTTTGTTTGTTGATGACTATTCTAGGATAATGATAGTAATGTACTTGAAAGAAAAATATGAAGGTTTTCAAAAATTCAAGTGGTATCTGGCTAGAGCTGAAAAAGAAATAGGAAAGAGTCTAAAATGTCTAAGGTCAAAAAAAAGAAGGAGAATTCATTTCTAATGAATTCAATGAGTTCTATATTAAAAGAAAAATAAAAGACAAGTATATGCACTTGGTACACCTCAACAAAATGGCATAGTAGAAAGAAAGAATAGACCTATCATGGATTGTACAAGAACACTAATGTTAGAGAATGCTGCAAGAAAATACTTGAAAGAAGTAGTCATCACAACAATTCATACCTTGAACTGAGTTTAATTGAAGAAAGGTAAAAATAAAACACCCTATGAATTATGGTTTGGCTATAAACTTGATGTATCTTATTTCAAAGTATTTGGAAGCAAATGTTATATCTTGAAAGAGACAAGGAAAGAGAAATTTAGTGCAAAAAGTAATGAAGTCATATTCCTAGGCTACTCCAACAAGAGCAAGGCATATAAATGTTTGAATCTTACTACTCACAAGGTTATAGAAAGTGTACATGTAAAAATGAATGAGTTTGTAGAAAGGAGTGAAGAAAAAGGTAGTAAGGAACCTAAGGATTACAAAAATTTTATTTACATTGAGCCTGATACTTTACCTGGGGTTTATGAACATGTGAATGGACCTTAGTAGAATACACCACTCGAGTCACCTAAGTCTAGAGTGTCAAACAAGTTGTACCTAGTACAAAATGAGCTAGAGAAAGTTCAAATTGAGTCTCAGATAGAGGAACATGAGTCTCAAATTGTGGGAGCCAAGTTTTGGTTAGTGGGAACCAAGAAAAGTCTAGAAAAACCTAGAACCTTTGAGCATGGAGAACCAAGTGGAATAAGTTCATAATCTAGAAGAAATAAACTTGTACTTGCTGGTTATGTTAGAAGGCATCATGCAATTGATCTAATAATTAGAGATCAAACATGAGGCATAATGACAAGGAACAAACAAAAAGGTACATTTTTTCTTACTAAGTTTGAATCTAGAACTATAAAAGATGCTTTGAATAATGAAATTTGGATAGAAGAAATGAATGAAGGGATTGAGAAAATTGAAAGTAATAATACTTGGACTCTTGTTCCTAGACCCAAGAATAGAAAGGTAATTTGTACAAAGTTGGTATTTAGAAATAAATTGAATGAAAAAAGGTGAAGTATCAAGGAATAAGGCCAGACCAGTGTACAAAGATATGCTCAAGAAGAATGCATAGACAATGGACACACTTTTTATCCTATTTCTAGACTTGAAGGGGTCAAAAAACTACTTACATATGCAACATATAAAGGATTCAAAGTGTATCAAATATATGTAAAATAAGCTTTCTTGAATCGAATTATAGAAGAGGAAGTTTCCATTGATCATCCTAAAGGTTTCATTGATCCAAAAAAAAGAGACATGGTCTACAAGTTACACAAAGCCTTATATGGTTTGAAACAAGCTCCTAGAGCATGGTATGAAAGGCTACATTGATATTTGGTAAAGATTGGTTTTCAAAGAACAAATGATAATAGTAGTTTGTATATTAAAGAAGGATCAAAGAATAAGATATTGTTAGAAAAAATTTTGTGGATGATATATTATTCAAAGGTCGTGATTGTTGGAAATATAAGAGGAGTAATTGAGAGGGGGGGGGGGGGGGTGTGAATTAGTCACCACTAAAAGAAATCCCAGATCCCTTAGATGTCAACTAACAAAATTCAGACTAATAAAATTGATTATTGCTGATATTTAGTAAACATACAGAAATTGTTGTAAATCGGTAAATGCAGAGCTTGAATTACTTTAGCAAATCTTAAGATGTTACCAGTAGTTATTTGCAACCATGAAAGAAACAACATGAATGCATAAGACACTAGGATTTGACATGGAAATCCAATTTGGGAAAAACCACCAAATGTAACTAGTTACTATTTTTCACTCTTTTGAAGTGAGTCCTGTTAGGAAGCAACCCTATTAAAGGTTACAAAACACACTGTTAGGTTTGGCCCTATTAAAGGATTTAATCAACTTGTTAGGAGTGTCCTTGCAAAAGGTCTTGAAATAATTCAATGGAATTTCCACCTTGTTAGAGCATTTAAAAATAGATGTTAAACCAACTCTGTTAAGAGACTTTAGTTCACTACTACAATGGTTAGAGAGTAACAATGAAATGACCTAATTGTGATGCAATTGAATTGTTGATTATAGATCTATATTATTCTCCTTCAAGTTTACTTCTTCTCTTCTTATCTCTTTCATTCAACTTGCATACATCACACACAATTAAATTACAACCTAACCTTTTACTTATACCTTCCAGACTGTCAAGTTGGCTCAAATAAAAATTAGAGTAACCAATATTCATCACCCTAGTCAGATAGAATCAATAGGTAAAATAATTAAGCTTGACATGCCAAAATAAGAAAATCCTTTAGTAGCTGACCTAACTTGGTAGAAACTGATTCTGAAATGATTTCCTGTGTTAATCGATAGAAGCTTGATTAACACTACGAACTTACAAAATCTCTATGCTAATTGAGTGAACTTAGTTAATACTAACTCTATTCAACTTTCCCTTTGTTAACTAAGTGAGCTCAATTAACACTCTTTTCTACATAACTTCCTTCGATGCCCAAGTGAGCTCAGTCAATACTGCTTTCTACACAGAGTAAACTAAGGAACACTTTGTAGACTAGGAAAATTGTCTTCATTGACTAAGTGAGCTCGACATGTGCTGATTGCCAACTGATATGAAATTTGTGTAACATCAGAGAAAAAACATAATTAATCAATTGTATCCAATAATCAGTTGTATCCAATAATCTCCCTCTTTGGCATTGATGCCAACATAACATGTCATACCACAATGAAAATTTGAGAACAAGGCTCCCTCTTCTAGAAAGTTTCTCCCTCTTTGATTTTTGCATAGAAAACTTCTCCTATAGTGTTCTCCCTTGGTGAAGAAATTGCTTAACTTCTCCCTCTACAAAATTTTAGAAAATGATATGATAGTAAACTTGTCCCTATTTGACAACACATGCCAAAGACAATTCTGATTAGTGTCAATGTACCTTGAGTATAGATTCATTTGCAA